>PVJI01002889.1:0-135307 GCA_004026765.1 Micronycteris hirsuta
AAAAAAAAATACCTCTGGGAAGATGCAAGAAGATAACATTGGTTATCTTCAGAGAAATGGAGTAATGGGGTAGGAATGAGACTTTTTACACTTCAGTACCTTTACAATGTTGAACCATGTGACTCTTTTACCTATTCAGAAACTAAAATTATAAAACAAATACATAAAATAAAATATTCATATATACTAAATCACAGGCCTTTTACATGCTTAAACAGCACAGTACTATCAGCAGGTGTGGATAAAGTTAACTATGAGGTGTGTGTGTGTGCAATTTCCTTCCTATCAAGGTATATCCAATATGCTCATGTCTGTCATTTGATAAAAATCCAAGAGGGTGCAAAAAGCCAGTGCAATCCAGGAAAAAAAGGGAATACAGCAATAATAGAGATGGCTGTTATATTTCTGGACTTTTATGATATCTCTCTGAAAACATACATTTTTAGACCATCGAGGTCAGTTCTGGATGACAGAAGTTCTTCCTATGTACTGTTTACAACAAGGCTTTCCTGAAATTATAACATTTCTTAAATATCATAAACATGATTCATCTTAATCAAACTGTGATAGCGTATGGTCTACAAAGGGATGTCCTAAACTAAGTCCTCAAAAAGATTTCTCTTTAGGAAATGTAGCATTAATTAAACCAATTTTCATGTGAAGAAGGTGAACTATAACCAAACTTTTTTGGATGAGTGATGAGACTGAACAAACTTTCAGACCCTTCCCAATTCTGAGAGTGTACAAGTCTTTACTGTGTACAAAAAAATGGGTCACTTTCAAAAGACCACCGGCTCATTATTCCTAAAACTCTTTTCTAGGAAGAAATGTATTTACTTGATTTTCCATGTATTAATCCATTGGTGGCTCAGCTCATGTTAAATAAAGGACCTTCTCTTCGCTGGATATTATTAGCAACTGTTTGTCAGCTTCAGGAACTCCTACCTGAAGTTCCAGAAAAAGTGTTAAAGGTTAGTTATTTGAGATCTTTATTCTTATATAGGTTTATTTCCTTTCCATCTGAGTATTTATTTTAAGCGTTTTCAAAATGAAGGTATCCAAGTATAATTGTTTTGGACTTCACACAGCAAAGAAATAATTTACTTGAATTAAATTTTATATAGAATTTTTATTGACTGTCAATCGAATTATACATTTTAAAGTTATCTTATATAGATAATTCAGTACAGTCAGTTTATCACACTTTAAATCATTTTGAAGTGTTATTGTGCTCCAAATCTTCAATTATACACTCTATACATATTAGTTTACAGAATCTCTTCCAAACAACCCTGTTACCCTTTATTACAATAATAAAGAGAACATTAGCCTTATTGGTAAAATTTTTAACTTTATCATGGAAATGGTATTCATGTATAACTTGTGTAACTAAAAATTCTATTATAACTGATTAGAAAATAGATGCAAATTACAATGATTTTTTCTTTTAATGTAGCCTAATAATGTTGTTATTACATGGGTCAATATAATGCCTATGAATGAACTACTTAATTATATTTAGCTTCCCTTCCATATAGATAAGCATTTTTATTACATTTACTTGACTGATGTTTATATTTATATTGCATTAATTCATTTTTAATATTTTTAGCATTTTTGTGACATCACTTCTTTATTCAAGATTAGTTCTTCTTCCATAACATCACCTCGAATTTCGTCACCTCAGGAAAATAGGAATCAGACTAGAACCTTCCCTTCTCAGAGTTCAGCTTCTGACTCTTCAGACTCTGTCATTCAAGAACATAATGAATATTGCCAGTATCCAGACTTAGAAGAGACAATGCAGAAAGACACAAACACCACTTCAAATTGTAACTCTTCCTTTGCGGAACTATGGGAAAGAGAAATGCCATGCGTTTTACCATCTGTGACTTCTTACAGACAGATCAGCTATTGGAAAGACTCCAGTTGTAATCCTAACATAGTACAGAATAATCCCTTTCTGACTAGTATGGAATCAAGGAAATCAGCCAGTAACTCCTTTCTAAACCAGAATGATTCACAGACAGATGTCTTTTCTTTGGGTCTAACACAAATGAATTGTGAAACCAGAATATCACCAATCAACACTCAAAAGAGAGTTGCCCCTAATTTTATAAATTCTCAGCAAAAGGGAACACATGAAGCAAAAAGACCTAGAAATAAAGAAGTATCTGCCCCTATGTTTTCATTAGAATACTCTCAATCTCCTCCTCATTGGAACTATAAGAAAAATGCGTGGGAACAAGAGAATCACTCTTTCAATTTACAATACAATGCAGAGCAGACTACATGTGACAAATGGTACTCTCAGAAAGATAACCTATACACTATTCAGCAAAAATGTCTGTCAGGTGAGTTAGGAGGCTCCACAGGCAAAAGTTCAAATGCTGGGGCTCAAGAGACTTTCTCGCAAGAATTACCATCTGTCCCCAGTTTGGATTTATTTTGTGCTTCTGATTCTAATGTAAATCAAAAAGAATTCAACAGTCTTTATTTCCACCAAAGAGATGGAACACGTTTAGGACGGAAAAGACACGCTGAATTTTCATCTAACTCAGAAGACCAGAAATCATTAACAGGTAACGTTATTCAATAGATGATATTTTCAAATGTAATTTAAAATAATATAACCATATCCAAATTAATTTTTTTGTTTTAATTACTACACTTGAAGAATCTTCAATAACTTTTGGTTCAAAGAGAAACCAAAATTCTAATATAGATATCTAAGAAAATAAATGCAAAGAAAATATGTTAAATTCTTATAGCTTGAGATGGACTAAGCATTCAACTTCAGAAGTGAAAAACACAGAACAACTCTAAATAAAACAGAAGACTAAAGTTAACAAAGATTAAACAGAGAAATCAGTGAATTAGAAAATTAATTTTTTTAAGATTTTATTTAATTTTTGAGAGAGGGGACAGGAAGGAGAAAGAGAGGGAGAAAAACATCAATGTGTGGTTGCCTCTCATGTGCTCCATACTGGGGACCTCGCCGACAGCCCAAGTATGTGCCCTGACCGAGAATTGAACCTGTGACCTTTTGGTTCACAGTCCAGCACTCGACCCACTGAGGCACACCAGCCAGGGCAGAAAATTAATTTTTTTTGTCAGGCAGGGATATTTAATGATCTTAAATTTACTAAGAGTTTATTATATGCCAGGTGCCATTCTAAGCTCTTTATGTGGACTATTTAATTCTGACAATCCTATTAAGCAGATACTTACTCTTAACTCTATTGTGCAGTTGATGTTTCTGAACATCTAATAATATCAATTTTTTAAAGGACAACTTTTTCTCATTTCTGGTAATTATATCTTTCTTTTCTGTATCATTACTTATTGCATTGGCCTGAACATCTAGAACAAAATATTAAGTTCTAATGGTCATACAATATAGGAAAAAAAAAAGGAGAGAAGCTTATGATTCAAAGGGCCTCTTTTGTATAGGCCCTTTTGTGAGGCCTGAGAGGGGCCCAGAACATTCTGTATTCTTTGTTTTATTAAAAGAGGACCTCCCAAATTGTATAAACCCCAGGATCCACAAAACTTGGGTTGGGTCCCTTTCAACAGTTATAATTTGTTTTGTTCCCGATTTTAATGGAAAGTCTTCTATTCCGAGTTTTGTAAAAACTGTTGTGAGGAATAGATGCTGAATTCTATCCAAACTCTCTTTTGGTCCCTATCAGAGAAAATCAAACATGTTTTCTCCATTGAGCTATTCATGTCAAGGATTATATTTACAAGTTTAATAATATTAAATCATTTTTGCCATTTCTGTAATAAATCTAATTGGCTTTCGAGGAGTGATTTTTAAAATATGTTGTTGAACATGGTTGCTAATATTTATGATTCTCTTGTCTACATTCATAATGAAATTATTGTGTTATTTGTACTCTCACATTTTGATATGAAGGGTATTCCAGCCTCATAAATGAACTGGATGAAAATTTCATCTTTAATCACCCTGGAACAAAATAAGCATGCAAATTCCTATACATTCTTGAACACAGAGCCCCAGTATATAGCATAATCCTCCCATTTTCTCAATGAGATTTCAGAAAATATATTAAAATATATTTTAATATTTAGGCTTTAGAGATACAGATGAAATACTCAAATATCTACCCACATTTTTTCATTAGTTATAAATATGTATTTTTTTTAAAGATTTTATTTATTTATTTTCAGAGAGAGGAGAAGGGAGGGAGAAAGAAAGGGAGAGAAACAGCAATGTACGGTTGCCTCTCACAGGCCTGCAACCCAGGCATGTGCCCCAACTGGGAATCGAACCAGGACCCTCTGGTTCCCAGCCCGTGCTCAATCCACTGAGCTACACCAGCTGGGCATAAATATGTATTTTTAAATCATATATAAGTAATGTTGGCTAAAAATACTGAAAATATATTTTTAAAATATATTAATTTTTTCCACTTTCCCATTATTTCCATAAAATTATTTTATTCAAACAGTTCACATAAATCTTTGATGTTAGTATCTTCATTATCACTATGGCAACTTTTGATGTTTTTACTGTGGTCTTCCATAGCACATTACTACCTCCAAATGTGTTGTTGTTTCAGATATAACACATTTTGAATTTGTATTGATGCACCTCTGGAAAATTTATCCAAAGCCTTTGGCATAACCTCAGTATAATTTCCATTTGTCCAACAGATGTACATTTGTGATATCTATCATGAAACTATCTACTACATTGTCTTCTTTAAATTTGCTTATACTTACATCCAACTCTTGCAATTATGAGATTTTATCTCTGGGAATAATTACTAAAATGGTTTTAAATTTTTAGCCTCTTTTTTTACTGACTTAATCACTGACCTTTCTAAGTATTCAAATCTAGGCTATTTCAGGCTAACATGAAATATATAATGCAATTTTGTAAGGCGAGCCCACACATCATCCCACCCATCATGTAGCAGAGCTCAGGACAAACTCGACAACGGCACAGATGTGGGGCAGGAAACAGGCTGACTGCGGGAAAACTTAAGAGCGAGAATCTTAAATCAAGGGAGATTTACTTATTTGTGCAAGGTATGAACATACGGATATGTGTTTATAACACTAATTACTACTGGGCCATTTAGCCATTAAGGCTAAAAATATAATTTAATAGTCACTATTTTATGCCAGTTGGAAAATTTTAAAACTTTGTAGATAGATGATAAAGAGACAGGATCCATTTGAATAGCTGGAAAAAATAGCTACACTATATTATTATCAGCAATAAAATGGTTTTCCTTTTTCTCTTTTTAACAGAGTCCATGTGCTCACAACGATCACAATTCAAAAAACGGCGTCTAGTGTATGAAAAAGTCCCTGGCAGAGCTGATGGACAAACTCGTCTGAGGTTTTATTAAAAAAGGAAGAATAGTCCTACATGTCACATTCCATTGTTTTTGTTGATAACCCAGTAATGAAATAATTTAGATTTGGTCATACATTAAAGAAAATGCAGTTGTTCTTAAATGGTCTCGGTTTTCAATATTAAATTTTCATAATATATATTCTGCCCTATAGTTTGCATTCTTTGTAAGTTAAATATTCTAATTAGCATAATAATTGTCTTAAGATCCAAATATCTCCAGATTCACCTAAACATTGCAAAGTCTTCTTTAAAAGAAATAGAAAACTTTATTGTATATCAGAGGCTTGTTTAGTTGTCTTCTGAAGGGCCTGCTAACTCCAGCTTTCCCCCAGCATGACTTCTAAATGAGCCTCCATCTCAGTCTGACCCTTTGAGTTGAGAAGTGAAGGTCACACCCTGACCGTGTGGCCTAGTGGGTTGGGCGATGTCCCACCAGGCGAAAGGTCACCGGTTTCATTTTGGGGTGCACAGACAACCGACTCATGTTTCCCTCTCACACTGATGTTTCTCTCCCTCTCTTTCTTCCTCCCTTCCCCTCACTCTAATAATAAATAAATACTTAAAAAAAAAAAGTGAAGATCACCAGTCAGTCAATCCTCCACCACTACTAAGAAAGTTAAAACCTAAGGCAAAACTGAAGTTAGAGAACTTCCAATTTAAAGTATATTTGTAAACAAAATTTAAAACAAATTACTAACAGGAAAAAATTGCAACCCACATAATAGAAAAAGGGTTTACACTCCTATTACACAAAGAATTCATACGAATTGATAGGAAAAAGAGAACAACCTAATAGAAGAATGGGCAAAATACATGCCCATAGATATTTCACAACAATAGCCAATAAACATTTGAAACAATATTAGGCAAATGCAAATTAAAAGAATATGTTATTGGGGGTTTTTTGCCCATCATATCAGCAAAATTTTGAAAATTCAGAATGTCCAAAATCCAGACCTTACCTTACTTAGAGTCTCACCAGCGTTCGATACTGTTCATCACGTCCACCTTTTTGAAACAAGCTCAGTTTGACCTTATACCACCTGTCCTGCTTGTCTCTTTCTATTCTTTCTACTGCACTTGTATTTAGAGGATGTTTGATTTTGCTTGAGTATGTAGGGAGTGGAGACTTTAAGGAGAAACTCTTCCTGGAAATCTAATTAGATTGTCTCTTCTACTTCCTTAAGTTTTGGCAGGATTGCTCCTAAGGTAAGGCTAAGGCTTCTCAGAATGCACACCTTCTTTACCCCATTTTTAATCAGCTTCCAGAGGGGAGGAGTTTCTTCACAGGCCACAGACGGGGCAAGTCTTGAGGCTGAGCTTCCATACCTGCCTCGCTGCTTCCTCACCAAATGCAGTCGAAGCATCTGAGTCCTCCAGCTGCATTTCCCAGTGATGCTTGCTGATAGAGTAAGCGCACTCAGCTCCAGAAGAGCCCTCCCAGGGAGCAATTGTCATGTGAGAGCTGGAGCTGGTCCCTGAGCAAAGCCTGAAGGGTCTGGACTGGCCCTTGTGAGGGGGCTGGAAGTGTCGGTTCAGCCTCCAAGATCCTCTTCCAAACACCCCATCCCATAGAATTGTTTGGAACAGCCCCAACTTCCCAGACAGGCTCTTGCAATAAAAACTTCAATCCCTTCTCAGAGCATTTCATTTCTTTTTTTTCTTTTTAGAGAGAGGGGAAGGGAGGGAGAAAGAGAGGGAGAGAAACAGCCATGTATGGTTGCCTCTCACATGGCCCTCAAGGGGACCTGGCCTGCAACCCAGGCATGTGCCCTGACTGGGAATTGAACCGGGACCGCTTGGTTCCCAGCCCGCGCTCAATACACTGAGCTACACCAGCTAGGGTAGCATTTCATTTCTTTACGAGGTTTTTCACATTCTAAGGAGAGTTATTCGCATTTAGATTCATTGCTGGTGACAGTGATGCTGACCTTTGAGGTGTTGTGAGAGGCCTTACTCCAAGTTCCTAGGCCCAGCTCAAACTTTGTAGGCCTCTCCAGGACATCATGTCTCTTCCACGTGTGGGTGGACGTCAGATACTCCTCCCCTTTCCACTGAGACTCAACATACAGCTGGGGATCAACGCTGGGGTGTTCTGCCCCTTGCCTCTCATTGTAGGAGCCTGGGCACTGTCCCCAGATACTGAGCCCCACCCTAAAACAAGGGCCCAACAGACGGAGTAGTCTGAGTTGAAGGCAGTGGGTCACACAAACCAGCAACCCAAAATTAGGGCTGAAAAAAATGCCTTTTACTGTCTTTTGCTTTTTTGTTCGTTGTTATTTTTATGGTGCAACAGTTACTAATTCAATACTTAATTTAAATTCCTTATTTATTTAATTACTTAAATTCAATCTGATATAGTCAACTATACACATCTTTTTTGATTTCTGGGTTTCCTGTCTTGCTTGCCTAGGAAGATGTCTTTTACCCTAAAATTGTATAATTATTATCCTAATTATTCTTCTAATACTTTTGTATTATCTGTCTTTCGACCCTGTGGGTATTTTTACACAGGGTAATATAGACCCAATTTATTTTCTTCCCGATGGACAGGCAATAATGGCAGCACCCCTTATTAAGTAAACCATACTTCCCCACTGAACAGGAAAAAAAGTCAAGTCTATTTCTGAACAATTATGATCCATTCATTGACTTGCCTATTGGTACACCACAATACATTTTTTTATTTTGGGTTTTCTATTTTTTAATTTTTAAAAATTATATTGTCTTGATTCAGCAGATTTAAAGTAAGTTTTAATAATGGCAAGTTTCACCCTCGTAGAACCACACATACCCACATGAGGTTGAAAAACTATTCTTGGTTGATTTTTCCACATGCACTTTTAGATATTTTAACCACTTTCCTTAAAAGCAATGAAATAGGAATGCTGCAAAATTTATATGAAATGTAGACTTCATAAAATCGTATTTTAATGAAATTGTTAATATCCTGTAATTTATGTAGACCCTGTTCTGTAAACATCAATAATACCTTTTCTTCATGACTTGCAACTTTTGTTAAATTTATTCTCAAGTTTTTTTTTATCATTTTGTCATTAAAGTAGAAATGGGATATGGTTTCCATTTCCACTTTTAACTAGCTATTGCCAGTGTAGAAAATGCTGTTTTTTTCTACATCTACTTTGCATCCAGAACGCCTCCCAAATTCTATTACAGGTTCAAGTATTTCTTTTACTAGATTCTGATAAGTTTTCAAGGTGTACAATTATATAATCCATAAATATAGATATTACTCCTAAAATGTTTACTCCATTTTATTTTTCATCTTACTGCATTAGTTAATAATTCCAAGCAGTGCTGAATAGTGATGATAAAAAATATTCTTCTTTTATTCCTAATATGCTGAATGTTTCCACTTTTTACCATGTAGTGTAAATTTTCCTGTTGGTTTTGACAAACTGTCTTTATCACTAATTTCTTTCCATTCCTATTTCACTAACCCACTTAGCTTTTATTCAGAACAGCTATTGAATTTTATCAAATGGCTTGTTGGCGTAGATTCTCTTCTTTAAACCATTCATGGATTGAATTACATTGATAGGTCTCCTTATAGCGAAATAGCTTTACCAGATTGTATCTTTCTTGTATACTACCAAATTTGATTTGGTTATATTTAGGACATTTACATCTGTATTCGTGAGATATCTATAGTTTTCTTGTACTATCTTACCAGGATTTTGCCAAAGGAAAAAGTGGAGTAAAGAGAAGTTTTCTGTGGGTATTTTTTTTTAACATACAAAGAGCTGTACATAATTAATGTATGAAACTTGATGAGTTCGCAGATAAGTGAGGCCACCCTCACGATCTATGCCCCGACCCTATCCGTCACCTCCAAAAGTTTTCATCTGCCCTCTTACTATTTTTTTGTGATAAGTATAGATGACATTAATTCTACCTTCTTACAGTGCAGTATACACGTACAGTGCAGTACTGGTAACTATAGGCACTAGGCTGTACAACAGATCTCTAGGAGTTATTCAACTTGTAAACCAAAATTTGTCTGTTAATGGAGATTTTTTTTCAATGCTATTTGTTAAGATGGAGAATGGAACATGTTTAAAAGCTGACAGAAAAGGCCCAGTGAAGAAGATGAAGTGGACAGAAAGGATAATGGATAGTGTGACATTTCAGAGATGGTGAACAGATCCAGAGAACAACACAAGGGCTAGAAAGGGGTGTCTGACTTAGATCGGATGAAAGGAATTCACACGGGTTAGACTGGGAAGTTCAGTGAAGGGAGTTAGACCAGAAGTGAAGGGAGTTCCCATCTAATGGCTTCTATTGTCTCTACTGTAGTAATACTCAAAAATACTTTCTTTTATTTATGTATGGTCTTATACACAGTTATTTCAAGGGCAAATGTCAGTAACAGATATTTCTGTATGTTAGACATGTATCTAGTTTTACAAACTTCTACAAGTGCTTACACACATCACCTCCCATTTCCAGCACTCAATCCACAAGCAAACAGAAATTCATGAAACCCTAAAACAAAATCAGACACGGAATGTTGCTGTCGTAGAAAATGATGAATTAAGCAGAAATTTTATTTCCAAGCTCTTCAAAGATTATTACAAACACAAAGTATCCTTTTGAAAGTGTCTCAAATTAAATCAAAGGCACATCATCAAAGTAGAACATGACATTAAGAATTCATTTAGGTTGTAAAATTTTCACATTACTTTGTTTTTAATCACTTGCATTACTTTGTTTTTAATCACTTGCAAATCACATTTTAAATGTTTTTTAAAGACATGAAATAATGTACTATTGTTTTTAAAGTACAACCACAACTCTAGAGGAACTCGAGAAGAGCTGCATGTCACACACAGAACAGGGAGATCTAATACACAATGCATTAATCTTTCCAACGAGTTTGCTAAGAAACAGATTCCATACTTAGTGTTAAAAATAAAACAGTCTTCTCACTTACAAAAATCAAGACATCACTGGATTAATAAAGCCTGTTCTTCCTACAATTTTACACTGGCTTATCTTCATTTAGAAATTGTAAATTCATGAGAGAAGGACAGATTTTGTTATGGCGTAAAAATCTTAGGAACAACAAAATTCCAAATATTGAATTTTTTAATAAACAAAAATGGTTTCCGTTCCAAAATGTAAACATCCAGTAAATAAAACATACATAATATTCCAGGTATAGAAACACTACTAATTCCCTTGTGAAAAAGGTGCATTTTTGTATATTTGGTGGTAAGGTTTTTAAGTATAAAGCACTTCACCAAACAAACTGGGCCATTATTATTTAAAAGTCTACTCCTTCACCCAGTTTCCTTATTTGAATTGAAACTCATCAATTTCTGCAGAATTTTGGCTATGGGACCAGGCCACTGGAAAGGTCTGAAATACGTAAAAGTCATTTGGTTAGGGAAAAATACTTTATTGAGACTTGGAGGCAGGCATTCATCACTTTGCGCCTCAAGGCGTTCCTTGGCCCAGTTCTTTCCTACTGGAAAGAGAATTTGGTTAGTTTTCACTTTAGTAAGATTTATACATAAAATTAACTAGTAAGCACTTCATAGGACACTTGAGTATTCTCAAAGCAGAGAGTAATAAGTTTAAAAAACAAAACAAAACATCTGAACCACACCACCGAAGGAGCAGCACCCATAAAAGTGGTCTGTGAAAAGAGAGATGCTGCACCAGCACCAAACTATCACTTTAACGCCTCAAGTGTGGCCGTTTTTCATGAAAAGGTACAACAGTGCCTGCTAGTGCAATTTGAAATATGTTGGCCCCAAAAGACTTCAATAATCTCCCTGAACTCTTCCAAAAGAGGGAAAAAAAGTAAAAATGTGACTGAGACCCCATAAAATGCATTAGAATCCATGAAATTTCTAATGTGCCACCAAAGGGATGCTTTCATTTCAATAATTGGCTTTTAAAGCTCTTTTAACCCAGCTCACACTTTTCCCCCAGTAGCTACATTACCGCTCCCTCCATTAAAACCGAGATATATTCTGAAAGTCTTTAGGAAAGAAATCACAGCTTGGAGTAGGAACAAGTCTCCTCCTCTGGGGAGCCCTTAGTCCCAAGAGCAGCACCAAGCAGCAAATGACAACTCTGGGATGGTGTGAGGACAGAGAATAGCAATAAGTTCCAGACATTACCACCAGCCAACTCAGTTAAAGAGCTCAAGCATATAAGGATATTAACATCTTATAAGTTACTGCCAAGCAGGACTGAGACTCTCTTAATGAGATGTAATCCGCAGGCAAGGTGAATGCAAAATAGACTCACCCTTCAGGGATAGTTGTGCATTTTGCTGGTTTTCATTTTAATTCCCCCAAGAACAGTAAATATTCAAAACAGTTGCCCAAAGCCTTTGGGAAGCCCTGTGATGGTGCCATGGCCTCAGGCCCGCTCATCTAAGTTACTCACAGGTATTCAGAGTAGAGCACAGGACCTGGGCTCCCGGAAGGGGTTGCTTCCCGCTGGAACGCCGACCAGCAGGGCGTCCTTGCAGGCATTCTGCATGCAGTACTGTTGAAGCTCTGCGGCTGCCTGAGAGACCTGAAACCAAAGGGCTACTGCTTGACATGCTGCTCACAGCCAGACCCACCCAGCAGCCACTTGATATTCTGAAAAACGATCACACAGCCTGATCACACTTTATGTGACCTGCAAAGTCCCTGTTTTGCTGAAAGGTCTGACAATGAACTTCAAAGATGAAAGGTTACATTTCTATGATCTCTGATTTATATTATTTTTAGTTAATTGCTTATTCAATGAAAGAAAAAGCGGTGTCCCTGATCTAGTTAGAATCCTAGTTCTGAGACTCAATTGGTAAAGAAATAGCTCATTCTTAGTGTTCCCTTTACAAATTTTTATTTATAAAGTATGCATTGATATAGCCACATTTCCTAGGCGAGCAAACCACTTCACTGCATGTATACAAGTCCTACCCAGCAAGCTCAAAACAAGCAACAAGAGTTCTTCCACCTTGCTTTGAGGCAGGAACTAGACTGTTTAGTCTCAAATTCAGCTGTGTCACTACCCGTATGAACTTGGGGAAGTTTCTTAACTTCTCAGTACCTGTTTTCTCATCTGTGAAATGTATTTAGTAACAGTACCTACTTCACTGGGTTGATGTGAAGACTGAGTTAACAGCATGCAAAGCACTTAGAATCGTGCTGACACATAATTAGCAATACATGTGTGGCAGAGTGCAGAAAAGCCACAATATTTTGCAACTCCTCCCACCAAGAGCTGGAGTCTGTTTACCCACTGCTTGAATCTGGGCTTGTCTCGTGACTTGTTTTGACCAGGAGAATGTAGTAGAAATAATGGGCAACTTCCAAGCCTAGGCTGTAAAAGCCTTTGCAGTTAACTCTCTTGCTGTGATTGGAACCCTAAAATCACTGAGACCAAGCTAGATAACTGGAGATCTTGTGGAAGAGAAGCAGTCAGCTAGCCCCCAGCCACCTGCTTAACAACCTCCAGATAAGGGAATGAGGCCACCCCAGCTCACCCGGCCACCAGCCAACCCTCCATTTGATTGCTGATGCATGGGAAGGCCCAGCAAAGATGGGAAGAGCTATACAGTTGATCCCAGCTCAACTTGCTGGCCTAAGAATTGCGAGTTAATAAATGTTTTAAATCACTAACTTCTGGAGAAATTAGTCAGCACTGATTCAATGTTATTCTGCATTTCCTCTTACCCTCCATTTGATGCATATTTGTACTTGGAGGCTCTCCTCACTTCCCATTTTCCTTGCATTGAAAAAGTGTTCTATGTAAAAACTCACCTATGTTGTACAAACATGATTCCAGTTGCTGTTCAAGTATTGCTACCACTTTGCGTTAATTTTCCAAGCTTCTAAATAACTGCAAAATCAATTTCTTATGTTAAAGCTACCATCTAGTTTCTAGAATACATTTAGGAATTTTGGTTTCATTGATGTAACGACCATTTATGTTATATAATATTGACAGAGTAATGTCTAAGCTTACCTTTCAGACCTCAACAGAAGGTCTGTCATTTTTACATTAATTATAATTGGAATTAATGCTTATATAGAAGTTATTAATTCAAAAGAAATTTGGAACCAATTATGCTCATGCTTTCTATCTCTGTATCAGAGGGAACAGGCGAACCCCGCACATGAGTGGAAGGAGACTGTCCCAGGACCCCTTGAGAAAGGGGACTCACTGAACCCTAGCCTAAGAAACATGGCCGAAAAGTTAAGGTGAGAGGACATGCAGAGAAAATAAAAGTGGTCAGAATTTCTCTAGCACTTTGGACTGGGAGAATTCAAACCCCAAACAAACAGTTGGAAGCTGTAGCTGGCTGCTGGAGGCAGATAATGCCCGCCTCCCAATCATATGACTTTCCTTGGTTTGAGCCCATGTTCACCCAGCAACTTCTAAGAGGCTTCACCACAGCAAAGGAGGGGTTTTTGGAAGGATACAGAGCGTTCCAATCACTGGGAAGGGAGGCTCAAAGATTGGTGTCCTGGCTTATTCACCAGTTAGCAAGTGGGTAAAAGAGAAGACCTCTCTGGGCGTGCTGAGAACGTCCACCACTGAGCCCCGACAGGAGGAGACCAGACCTTGGATTGTGTGACCCCCTGAAGCGCCGTCTGTGAGAAGCCCGGCCAGGCTCCCCAGATCATGCTACCAGGAGGACACCCCTCAACTAAGTGTATTGTCGGTGTGACATTGAACAACTCACTAGAATTCTCCAGGTCTCAGATTCATCACCCACAATTACATTTTAAATGCAGCTAGGAGTATGTTCCCTAGCTTCTTCACAGGGCAGGCAGGCATCTGGCTCAGCTCTCCTTTCCTGCTCAGGTCGCAACAGCATCTTGAACACTTGCTACAACCTAGTTTCAGTTCCCTGACCTCCTTCCTCTCCTGGAACAACCTCCTCCTCAATGCCAAGGGTGACAGCCAAGACCTGTTAACTGCTCCACATCTGAAATTTTACACTCCAACACCCTATTTTCCCATAGATCGCAATCTTCTCTACCCTTCCAGGGTGCTGCTTTCTAGTCTCACTAAGCCTGCCCTTTGATCTCAGGGGGAACCCCACCTCCCCTTTCCTCCAGCTCATCACCAGGACGCTTGCTCCGTTCCTTCCCTATCCAGCCTAAGTTCTGCCTCTTTCTGGGGAAACTCTCAAACTCCTCGCCGTCCACCTCAGCTGGCGTCTTTCTGGCGTACCTCCCCTACTCATCCACAACCGCCGGTCACCGTGGTCACTCAGATGCCTGGGTGGGCAAACGCACCGGAGGGAAAAACATGACAAGCAGGGCACTCAGTCTCCACTCGCACAGTGGCTGGGTCTTTAGAGTCACAAGGTGTCTATGGACTTGCCTGCTCGGAACCCTCCCCCACTCCTGACAGCACTCCCTCCCCCACCCTCCCTCTGGTGATTCCATTGCCTCTCCTCGGCCCTAGAAGAAAACTTGGCCTATGATTTCACAAAGAAAAATGTCATCATACAAGTCCGTAACTCTATATCTAGAAACATCTATCTTTAGAAATAAATATCCTTACCCCCTTTCTTGCTGTCTTAGAGGGTGAACCTCCAATCCCATGCCCAGAAGGACAGACAGACCCCCATCTCCCCCGCCCTCCAAATCTCCTCCATTTGTTCTTTCCCCACAATCTCAAACATGGCTTTTTGTTCCCTAAATTAAAAAAAAAAAAAAAGTGGTTTCCTCTTGAAAACCAGATTTCTTTTTTTTTAAGTCTGTATACCTTATTACAATCTAGATTCTGCTTCGAGTACTACTGAAACCTCTTCTTCATTCCATACCTCTCTTTACCTTGTTTTATAATCTGCACATCACTTATTGTCTGAAATAATCTTACTTATTGGGTAATGTGTTCACTGTTTATCTCCCCCACTAGAATCACCATATTCTCGGTACCTAGGATAGTGCGGAATGCAGAGAAAATGCGCGAGTGAGGTACTCGGACCAGCACGGCAGTGAGCACAGATACACACACGCATTCTACAGACAGCGCTGTCTCCATCCGCTGCTGAACACAACTGCACCATAGATGCTCTTTTTTTTTTATTGTTGACGCTATTAGAGATGTCACCCATTGCCCCCTTCACCCGCCTCCACACCCTGCCCCCACCACAACCATATCCCAACAGATGCTTTTTAACCAACTGACTAAACAGACACTGGACGTGATGACTGAGCCCCAAATTTTGCTTCGGAAACCTTGCTTTCTCTTGGTTCTCCTCTCTCAGCCACCTCTTTTGGCTGGTCTGGTCCCTCGGGTCCCTGCTCTGGTCGCTTCGCTAACACAGCTTTTTCGCCCACATATACGCGCTTTCAGATTCTCTTTCAGCCCGATCTCTGCGCTTCACCTATGTTGCTACACACCTTCTGGACATCTCAAAGTCGACGTAACAAAAACTGAACTCGCCACTCCCAACCCCCTTTCCCTCGTCTGTGTTGTAGCAAATGGCCGCGCCGTCCATCCTGTCACCAAGCCAGAAACCTGAGCGTGGCCTGTCTCCTCCCTCCCAGTCCATCACCAAGGCCCGTCCATTCATTTGGTCGCCTCCGCATCTCTGGCCTCCACCCTCGCGCACCAGCCGCGTCCAGGCCACCCGTCCGTCGCCTGCATCGCTGGTCAGCTCGCGTGCGTCCTGCTCCGCTCCGCCGAGTCTCTGTCCCCATCACCGAAATGAAAACGTCCTGGGGCACTCGGTCCCAGACCACCCGCGCGGGGACAGCAATTGCATCTCCCCGGGAGCACCGGGCCCGGCCTCCTTCCCTTCGCGCCCATGTCCCCGCCGCTCCCGGGCGCCTGGGTCCGGCTCGGCCCTGCGCGGGCTCCCATCCCTCGGGGCCGTGGAGCAACGAGCTGGGGCCGCCCCGCCCCGCCCCGCGCGGCCTCCCCAGGGGCCTGGCCGCCCCGCTCGCTCGCGCCCCCGGCTCAACCGCCGCCCGCCCGGCCGTCAGACACGCTCGGCGCCCGGAGGAGGCGCTGCGGCGGGCCTCACCTTGATCCTCTCCACGGCGGCCTCCAGCTTAAGCTGCTCCACCAGGCGCTGCAGGGCGTTCACGCTGGCCCCGGCGGACATGGCGGCGCTGCGCTCCAAGGGCGGTGAGTTGGGCTGGCCGAGCCGCGGGCCCCGAGCGCCGGCGCCGCCCGGGGGCGGGGAAGCAGCAGCGCCCGCCCTGCGGCCGCCCGCCCGCTGCCCAGCCTCCCCCGGCGGCAGGGACCGGCACCGCAGGTACGCGGCGGTTTGGGGGCCCCAACTGACACGCCAATCCCAACGCTTCTAAACGCCGGCGGACCTGCCTCCGTCCCTGTGGCCGCAGCCGCAACGGGGCCCGCGCCGGGGCCACGTCTCCGCCTGGCGGCTTAATCTCTGTGCGTTTTAGAGATGTCCGTGTCCTTGCAAACAGACATCTCATTTGTGCCCCTATTATCAACTGTAATTCTTCACTTCTTTACAAATTTTTAAAATTTATTTTTAGAGAGGGGATGTGAGGGAGAACATCGACCGTTGCCTGTCACACGCGCCCCAACCTGCGACGCAACGGGCGACCCAACTGGCCATCTATCGATTTCCAAGACGATGCCAAACCCACTGAGCCACACAGGTCAGGGCTTCACGTCTTTGACAGGTATTTTTATCACCTTTTTACTAACAGAAGGTTATTTTTTTTTCCAGAAAAAGTGGCTATAACTCACTGTTCTCCATAAAAATAATGAAATGGGTGTTTCTGCCAATGTTATATCAAAACAGCAGTAATATATATCTTCGGTTTTCTAAAATGAATAGAAAGAAACAGGAAAACACATTAAAAACTGTATTTAATGTAACAAATATATATAATGTATCATAAAAAATCATTTCACTTCCTTATGCCCATTGCATTATTTTTAGAACTTAGCATGAACCATGGGCAAATGATTGAACCGCTGGTTTGTGGATTCAACTTCTCCAGATTTTCAGTGCAGTGAGACTTGGAGACGGAGGAACTTAGGGCTACTTGATGTCCTTTGGAGCAATGATTCCAAGCATGCCTGTTGATCTCATTACAAGTGGCAGTCAGTAAATATAGGCCTTAAACTGGCGAGGAGATGATTATCGTGTTCTCTGGCAGTTTTTTTCCTGAACTGTCATTTCAGCAGCTTCACCTCCTAGCCAAAGGTAATGAGAGGCAGGCAGCTGCTTTTAAAACACACGACCCCAGCCCTAAGGACCATCACTTTTTTTTGCTCTAGCGCAGTACCTGAACACCTACTGAAAGAATAAAGAAACACAGGTTTTTAAATCATCCGTAAACACTCTATTAGCATGGATTTCAACAAATGAGAATGAATCCTATTCCCTCTGAAGGCAAGGAAACTTTTTTCAGAGCACTTTGTACACTTTCCCCCGATCTTGTTTAATTCTTATAATCTACGAAGTAGTTAGTATCCCTACGGTTAAAAAGGAAAAATGAGGTTCAGAGGTTAACCTGCCCAAAGTGGAGCTACTGGTCAGTGGCAGAGCCAGAAACCAAACCTGGGTCTGTTGGCGGTAAAGCCGGAGCCCTCCCACAGCATCCCGAGGTTACACAGGAGAGACTGCGGAACGAGAAATTTCTCCCTCCCCTACTTACCGGGAGGAGTCTGTAAGAAACCTTCCGTCATTGACCTAAGACCAAGTGTTCCATTCCACACACAATTATCAAGGATACTCTGAATCTTTTAAGTACTAAGAAGCTGATTGGAGTGCACAACTAATTATGTAGGCTTTTAAATTAATTACCCATAACATTTCTCAATTTCAGGCAATCTAATCTACTTCAGACCCTAAACCTATGTGAACTTGCAGACTTACAGAATTTTATATCCTAATTAGCTAAAAAGATCCTCTCATTTCCGATGAGGAAACTAGCAAGGGTAAGTAATTGGTTTAGCAAATTTTATTTAGTTATTAGTTTCCAGATTTGGCCTTAGCTCATATTCAGATGTGAAGAGTATCATTTTTGCCAATAAGATTAATTATATTTCATCCACACAGAATAGTTTGTATGAATAACATTTAATTCCTCAAATGCACAATCATAACCTACCAGAGACCATGTCTGATTTACTGTCTTAAAGTAGCTAGATTTACTTATACTGATGTCTAAGAAAAGCCATTTCTCTTTGGTTTCCACAGAACTTTCAGTTTGGGGCCGGCAGACTGGTTCATAACACTAGTGGAGTGTCAGCTCAGCCCTGGCTTCCACTGAACCAAAATTAGCACCAAAGTTTGGGGCTTAGAGTTTGCTGCCCTATCAGTCAAACGAAACAAAACAAAGAGTCTCAAAGGAGACGAACTATGACTTTTCTAAACATGAATTCCACGGTACTAAAATAATTGTTAATTCTCTTAATTTCAATTGTTTTTTTCATGTAACATTTTAAAATCATGTATACCGACTGTAGTTAAGATTCAGGCACATTACCTAATAGCTGTGTAATGAAACAGCAACCTACGATTTGTGGAACTTCGGGAATTCCTAAGGAAATAAGACCAACGGGGAAAGGTTTAGTAGTGAAATCTCTTATGAAGATACTAGAGATGAATATAACCCTGAGGAATTTTAGCACAGATCTCAGTTCTATGAAGTGCTAATAACTAACTCTGTGCTATGACTCCTGAATACCAACTGCGAAAAGGAAATGGTGACGGCCCTAAAACTTAAGCACAAGAAAAATTTTCTAACTGGTGGGCTGCAGGACCCTCTACCCAGGATTCTTCTCCAGATGTTTCTAAAATGGAGACGTTTCGGGGGTTTGGGTGGGTGGTAAGCAGAGTATGGAGACAGTAAAAGTGACCAGAGTACCTAATGGTGCTTGGGACGACTAATGGCCCTTCCTTCACACTTGGATTCTGAAACATGTTTTGCTGAGGGAAGAGGAGAGAACCACAGTCCTTCCATTAAGGAGAGTCCATTCATCTTGACCCAGGCAATGGCCGTGACTCCAAAAGACCGACCACATTTTTACCAAGTGAGCAGACTGCTGGGACAATGCCAGAGATGAGATTTCTAGAAAGTCAGGAAGAAATACAGCTATCTAGCAGAGAAGCAAAATAATATCCAAAGATACATTTTTTATATCAGCTAAACTTTATGAATGCTAATATAGCCAGCCCTCTTATTTTTCCTTGTTAGTAGGTAAAAGATACCTGGAATACCAGAAATTTCCTTGAAATTTTAAGGGGCAAGTGCCCACATTTCTCTTTGGTCTCTGTAACACTTGGCACGTAATCTGTTCTTAGATAAACGCTGCTGTGCATGAAACAGATCATGAATTTGAAGGGACGGTCTGCTGCCTCTGCAGACAGCCACAGCACCTTTGAGAGACGTTTAAAAGCTGGGCATTTGAGGTCTGAAACAGCTTCCTATAATTTAGTTCTGTCACTTCCCCACCCTCCTACAAAAGAATAGAGGCATAAAACACTTTGACCCACAATTTATAAAAATATAAATATTGTATCATTTCAGAATTTTAGATCTGTAGAAGGGCCCTAATGATAACCTGGTCAAACTCCCACAGGTTTCTAATGAGGCAATTTATTAAAAACTCAGAGATTCAACTTCTCACTTCAGGTCTTCATCTGCATTAGCAAGGACGGAACCCTGTCTTCTTGCTTCTCTGTGCATGTCACATATTTGGGTTCAGCTCCTGAGAGGACTAGTTTATTTTGGCTAGAAACAGACTCTGCATACCTACTACCTATACTAATCTTTTAAAATTATATAACACAAAAGCATTATGTTAATCTTTGATTTAAAATGTCATACCAACAAACTTGATATATTGCAACCATTTTATTAATATGAGGCAATGGGATAAATCCTTTAACAGGAGTCTAAAAAAAACCCCACAACCAACCAAAAAACAGGATTTCCGATACACTGCCATGAATATGTATTGATACTTCGGTTTAGTGTCATACTTGTTTCAAATTATGTGTGAATCACTTTCACTTCCACATGTATGAAACACTCACATTTCTTTGTCTGAAAGAACAGCATGAAGCCAGTCAGTTCTTTTTTCTGGTTTAAATGCATGGAAATGCATTTACATACAGCGGATTTTTTGGACCACTGAAGGACTTCCTAATCTATGAACGACTTTTCAGTACCCTATTTCTGCTTCATCATTTTTTTTAAAAAAAATTGAAGTGGTACAAAAGACCTTTTTACAAGGTCTCTTCTGGGAAAATGTTTGAAAACTGGTGTAGTCCTAAAATGACTGTAATCAGGACCGTCCTACGAGGACATGAACGTAGATTCACTCTCCTGGAGAGTTTCCGATCTTACGGAGAATACTGTAACTGGGGAGACGGGGTCCAATGGCGCTCTAGCAGAAGACTCTCTTAGAGAGACAGTTTGAACGTATTTCAATCCTAGAATGACAGTAGTGAAGATGATGTGATACTGAAATCATTTTTTTGAAGTCTGTGTCTAGAAAGACACTCAGAATAATATCAGTAAATGCTGTTAGAATTTTTTATGTTTTGTGAAAATATCAGAGGCCATGAAAGCAGAAAAATGTAGCCCTATAACAAGGAACAAGGAAACACGTTTGAAGAATAAGCATTTAACACGTAAAAATTTCCAATGGTATCTAATAAATTTTCATGTCAACTCTTTTAACATATAAAATTTTTAAATGGCAACTAATAAATCTTCATGTCAAATCTTTTAACAAAAATCCACAAATAGATTATAAAAAAATTGAAGAATCATAAATGTCTGATGTATAAAGTTTTAAGATAAAGTTTAAACTTCTTCATTATTCTGTTTAATCAAATACTTGAGGAATTTTAGCTCCTGCAGAAGAGCAGCTGCTACATCTCGAGAATAACTCGGTTATGAAAATAACCACATGACTACGGTGTGGCAGAGCAGCGCCCCGCCCCCGTGGTCCCTAGTCATCCACGAACGTCAGCCGCCCGGGCCCCTCGTTCTTCATCCACCTCCTGTATCTCTTCCATCTGGGGTCGCTGGCCAGCTTCTTCTTTAGTTCTTCTTCCTGTTCCTGTTTGTAGATCTGTATGTACAAATGACATCGACTGACTTTATAATCCACAGGGAAACATTTGTTGGTAGCTTTATAGCAGCATATTTATAGTTTTCAAATAAAAGTTTAGGTAAAAGTGACCAGTGAATGCATTGGTCTGTTGTCTCGACCATGCACTAAAAACAGGAAGCAATTAAACACCTTAGCATTCAATATGAAATACAAAAGAAAAACCTGTACAAGGACTAGTCATTTTTGTCACCAATTTCTGTAACCTGGGAATACATGCTTTCCCTCACTGACATCATACATAAGCTGAGTTTAAAGGGTTTCAATACTTCCTCTCAACAATTAATGTCCAATATTAAAGAATCACTTTTTTAAAAAAATAGTACTCTATAAATTTAACTGGTGGTTTTCAGTATTTGTGGATCCTAACCAAGGAACAAAATGACCTAATAATATACATCTGTCTCCCAACTGAACGTACATTGCTTTTATCTTCAAAGATAATTATTGGTTTTTCAAAGTATTTTATTAAAGTTACCAAAGAAGGTTAAATAAACCTCATGGGTTAAGAACAAAACATACGCATTTCTGGGGATTTTAGTGGATGTCAGCTGAAGCTAAACGGACAAGTTTTCATGACCAGTTTCACAGTCACATCAAATTTTAGAAATTATTTTACTTCCAAATTTTAGGAAGTTGTGACTGTGATAACCTTATAGAATAAACATAATTCAGCCCAGAATACTACTCTATGAAAGACAGAGTTCTGTGGATTAGGCTGCTTAACCTACTTTTTAAAAAAATTTATTTATTTTTAGAGAGAGGAGAAGGGAAGGAAAAAGAGAGGGAGAGAAATGTCAATGTGTGGTTGTCTCTCATGTGCCCCCTACTGTAGAACCTGGCCTGCAACCCAGGCAAGTGCCCTGACTGGGAATCGAACTGGTGACCCTTTGGTTCGCAGGCAGGCACTCAATCCACTGAGCCACACCTGCCAGGGCTGCTTAACCTACTTTAAAAAGAAAACTTTTCAAATCATTTAGGAGCAAGAGAGTATGTTACCTTTCATGTTTATCTTATTGATAAGCAGGCTGAATAGATTTACTTCCCAAAACATTCTGGCAATTCATAGTGAGTTAAGTTACTTAAATATAATTCAAACTGAAAATTGACTTTTAGTAAAATCTATTTAGGATACTACCTGTAAAAAGGAATGTCTATGAAACTTAAAAAAAACAAACAAATGTAGCTCAGATTTCTTAAGAAGGTTTCACTGTTCTTTATTCTTACATTTAATATATTAACCAATTAATTTTACCCAAAACCTAAAATAGTGTTTTAGTGAGATTACTAGGTCCTTTAGGACTTTAGCTAGGCAGTCGATCACCTCAAAGTAACCATTATAGCTAACAACTGTAAAATACTGCATTTATTAAAATGCCCAAAGTTTAGAGGCATTATAGTAAGTCAATTTAATTTAAAAATAAAAGCAACCTTTCATATATATGTTAGTTACTATGCAGAAGATTCTATGCTCATTTTATTTTGAAATGAAGTTATTCAACAAAATTTCCATCTCTTATTCCCTCTGTTTTGTTTTGCTTTTTAATCTCCGTGGCTAAATTTACAGGACTGGAAGGAACTGTGGGAAAGACCAAATTTTAGTGAGTGCCATTAACAGGAAGCTGTTGGGACCCCCTTGCAAACAACCCCCCTGCTCTTGTCCCCACTGCACTCCAATGAGACAGGTTAGGCCAGTCTTAACATTTCCAGCACCAGTCAATGAAAGTGTTTAAAACTCGACTTTTAAAAAGACAAATTACAGGTTAAAAACCACTGTCCCGCTACCAAATATAGACATACTTTCAAGAAAAGTAAGATCTTTATTCATTATTTAGCTCTTGGATTTCAGAAATTTGAGCACACCGTGTGATCCCTTGGCATACACCTGATTTTACCCTGGTAAGGAAGATGACCCCAAAATCACAGCAGACTAATTACTCACCTCATAGTTCTCCTTTATCCAGAGCTCCCGCTTAAGAAAAGCTTCTTTCTGATGATCTTCTAGACTATCAAACTGAGACTTGGACATCTTCATAGATTTACGTATAAGATACAGTCTTTCTTCTTCCCCATATTCTTTGCCTTTGATGTTAAAATTATAGATCCACCGGCAATACCAGGCTATATAAGAGCACAGGTGAAAAGGCGCCAAGAGAATTTGAAAGAGGAGAAGATCGCGTATCTGGGGTTTCTGATAGCCTCCCTTTATGTCTATTTTACTTTTTATAATGTTCTTTATAATGTTCTCCTCCTCATCACGAATTTCCTCTTTGGATTTTTTGTTTCTGCCCTTCTCTTTGGCTTTTCTGAGCAGCCCCTGCTGCTTAGCAATCTCCATGGCTTGGATACGGTACTTGGGCACCGTGGCCAGGTAGCTGATCGCCTTGTCATAGCTATTCCACCAGCTGAAAAACTAGAACATTTAACAAACAAAAAAAAAGGGGTCATTTTTATTACCAAAATTCATTCTGGTGAGCACCACCCCCTCCCAACCCACTCTGATTAAAAACAGGGACCTCAGCCAGCTTACTCAGTGAGTAAAAGACACAACTGAGTAATGTCTCTGTGTACAAGGCTGGGTAAGTCAGGTAAGCCCGGAGCTGAGCCGGAAAGTTATTAAATCCGACAGAAGATGCCCAAGATCAGAGGACAGACTGATGGAATCACACACCAGTGACTTCACATCTTTAATACTTGGCTCTTCCCTAGATCACTATCAAGACATCTCTTTCGCCCTGGCTGGTGTGGCTCACTTGGAGTGGCACCCCGTAGACCGACTGGTCATGGTTCGATTCCCAGCCGGAGCACATACCTAGGTTGTGGGTTCCATCCCCAGTCGGGGAGCATATGGGAGGAAATCAATCGATGTTTCTCTCCCTCTCTCCCCCTCTCTCTAAAAGCAATAAGCATGTCCTCAGGTGAGGATCAAAAACAAAAAAGAAGAAATCACAGGATACAGACTCAAGCAACTCTATTCATCCCCGTCTCTTCCCTAAACTGTCCGCAAATACCATAGTTAATGCTCATCATTTTCTCTACTGAAAGAGTCAAATATGTTTAAACTCTTTACTAATTTGGACAGGAAAACATCTAACTTGTTTCATAAATATATTCAACCGCAAAGAGTTTTATTAATTGTCAGAAAAAGTCCTATTCTTCACATTTCCACACATTTCATTTGCTGTTTTACTGAATGAATATAGCAGTTACACCAATACTATCCTGAAATATTATAGTGCCCATCTATTAGGAATAGAAAAACTCTATATATCACTAGGGGATATTATCTAAAACAGAAGAGTAAAATTATCCCTCTTGTCCCCCTTTGAAAGAACAAAACTTCTACAAAATGTGATCCATTTAAAATACACAATCTATACAAGTTTTCAGTAGAAGTTGTTTTTGTCATATAAATTGAATCTCGTTTCTGGAAATTAAACTCAAGAGGCAATTTTCAAACTAGCAAACGGCTTTATCCTAATCCCTCAATCTGTTCTGTTCTTCTACAGGGGTGCACGGTGAGTGTGGTTAGTTTAAGAACAGTGGTTAGAACGACTGATTTCAGGCTGCAGTTAAATGTTTGTGATATTTTAAAGACCACATGAAGAGTTAAGCTAGTTTACTCATTTCAGTAGTCCAACCCGGGCAGAAGCACCCTTAGCAGGTGCGTGCAAAGCTGTGGGACATCTCTGGCGGCTACATCGATGTCAAGCACTACTAGCATTCGGTGGACAGGTGCCAGGACTTGTCAGGTCATGTTCAGATGTTCAGATTTTTCTCAAGGTTCATGGAAAACTACTGAAAAGTTCTACAAAAGTAAAAGACGGGATCAGGTGGACACTGAACGGGCTGTCCTGTGGGAACTGCGCTGGAGGAGGCCATGAGAGACAGACCCTCTGCTGGGATTCCATAATGACGGTCAGCAGTTTCTTGGATTTCCCACGGATGGAGATTCCAATAGTACCATTGGTTGAAAAAAATGGACATTTTTCTAATGTAAAAATATATCAACTGGATGAAAAATTTTATGAAAAGGGACTACGAGTTCAGTGTTAATGAGTTGCCCCAGGCACTGTACACTCGAGCTGTGCACGGAGACACACACAGCCACGAATACGCACCTGGAACACTGAAACGGCACACACACTGACCAGAATCACCACCCTGACGTCCACCCTGGGCGCCAAGCGCCGGCGGTAGTAGTGGTAGTAGTGGCGGTAGTACTCCTCCGGGTGGTCCAGCATGTAGTCGTAGTCCTTCCGCGTCTCTTCATCCTGCGAGCAACGAGAGATCCCGTTTCACGGACATTCCCTGAAAAGGCCTTACTTTATGACCTGTTCGGTCAGATCTAGAATTTTATAATCATGTAAGGTCAATCTGAGTAAAACCACTGGAACTATCAAAATAAAAAAGCTTCCCATCCCTCTTCAAAGGCACACATGAATTTGTTTGCAGAACGCAAATGTTATCTATAAAGCACAATAAAAAAAAGATGTCCGCCCTGGCTGGTGTAGCTCAGTGGATTGAGCGCGGGCTGGGAACCAGAGGGTCCCGGTTCGATTCCCCGTCAGGGCACATGTCTGGGTTGCAGGCCAGGTCCCCAGTGAGGGCCATGTGAGAGGCAACCATACATTGCTGTTTCTCTCCCTCTCTTTCTCCCTCCCTTCCCCTCTCTCTAAAATAAATAAATAATAAATAAAATCTTAAAAAAAAAAAAAAAGATGTCCCTATGTTCTCGAGTATTGTCGGGCCTCCTAGAAAAATAAAAATGCTTTAATAACAACGATGCCTTTTTAGCCAGTGCTATGCTAACAAGGGTGCTGTCGTGCTCTGATAACTTAGGAGCACGTGGACACCTACTCTCAGTTGACAGCTGACAGGAAAAAATGTTCACGTCTCTTGTACCTATTCACAACGACCTTCCAGCCGTAGGTAGACAGTTCTCTGCTGAAAGCAGTGATTAAGACAACGAAGAGCAGACGAAGCCAGCCCGGGCCCACAGACCTGAACTGTGCTCACCCCCACGAGGCGTCCGCGCCCTGCAATGGTCGACGTCTGGCTTTGGGACGTCGGGCGAAATGTTTAGCCTCCCTGAGCCTCACCTTTTTTTTCTTTTTTTGTCAAGTAGAGATAGTAATACCCGCTCTCCTAAGTTCACAGAGTTGTTCTGAGTACCAAATGACATACATTAAACAAAAACATGTTACAAATGCATAGCACATTACTATTAAATACCTTGTCACAGCCCAGATCATAAATTACAGTAACATATGAATCTTTCTTCATCATACACACGTTGAAAAAAGCGTAACACTCGGAAATGCTGCTGTGTTTACAAACGTTCACAAATAAAACATTTCTTAAAAGCTTCTCTGATTGTAATAAATTTCTAACAGGGATCAATGCCAAGCTTTTATTGAGCTGTATCTTCTGACGAGCTCCCACACTAGGTTATGAACTGCTCTAATCACACAGGAAACCTATTTTGTCTTTGTGCCCCCAAAATGTTAAAGACTAAAAGCACAACAGATGCTTTGCTCTCTGTGAGAACAGAGAAGCCACTATGAAAACAAGACTCTTTTTTCACCTGGAGAGTTTCCTTTTTGTTAGGGTGAATTCTTTAACGTGCACAAAACTGCAGATTCTTAGGCAAAGGCATTTCTACAGGCAAAACCCACACCCAGCGCTCCGCTGCCGCGCACACAGGTCCTGGGCTGTTCGGGACCCCTCCTCCGTCCTCCAAAAGGCAGTGCCATAGACTTCAAGCACGAAGTTTGCCGATGACAAAAATCTTCCCGGTACCCATTAAAATCCCTAAATATTTTCTGTTAAGAATTCTGAATTTGAGTGAGCACATTTTCAGTGACAAATTTCCTTCATTACATTCAAAATATTTTTAACTTCTGACTAAAATTGGAAACTAAACTAGTATCCAGTACAGTTAGATGTGAATATATAAAACTCCCCAATATGAGAGCTGTCTGTTATATAAGAAGGGCTGAGATCAGCTGATATTATTTTCAGATTCACTCCTTATATGTTCATTTCTGTCAAAAAAGATTTCCTCGTGGCAACTGCCACACTCCTCGACTGTCCGTCAATCATTCCGTCTATAAGCCATTGTTATACCGTAGAGGTCCTACCCTAAAGAGGGTGAATCGCTGGCAGCCATAAAGATCGCTCTGAAGACTAAAGCCCACGTCTCCTAGGGAATCGCATTTTGCGTACTTCAAGACATCCTTTGAGAATTTGCCCATTCTCCCTCCATTTTTTTTTGCTATCGGGGCTAATTTTATAGAAATGCTCTGCTTTTGGCCTGAAATGCTTGGCTTTTAACTCAGCCTCCCAATGTTGGCAGATGCCTTTTAAAATGTATTTCTTCAAACCTGATTCTTCTCCTTGCTGCAACTAGATGGCAGGGAGTTCTGAGACTGACTGCCACACTGGGATCCGACTCCTACCGACCTGCAGCATCACTCTCTGCGCAGGGCCTGCCTGTGCTTCTGGGTGGACTCTCCCCCAGCATCTGGGAGAGTGACTGAAACCTGCCACGTCAGTGCCCAGTGCAGCGCATCCCATGGCTGCCCCTTCTTCTTTGTTCTCTTATCTCAGTGAAGGTCACAATCCACAGAAGGCAGATAATCCTCCTCAAACATTTCACCCCCTCTTCCCACGGGTCCCTAGATTTGTGAAGTCATCAAGTCCTGCGCTCCTCTAATAGAATGGTCAGCTCAAGCTCCAGCAACCAGCAACCCCAAAACCTACACCTCGAGTCTGGCCTCTCCACTGCAGCCAGAGCCTAGAGTCTGATCAGAGCCCACTTGTGAGCTCACACCACCTAATTCCCGCAAAACGCTCCAGGGCCAAGTCCGATGGCCCTTAGCATGGTTTTCTTTTCCTTGGAGTCACTGTAAATGTATGACCCTGTTCTGGTCATGATTGGAGACGAGAAGGTTAGCCACCTCCTTGTTACAGCATTTAATCACCCAGAATCTTTACTCTATGTGCAGCTTTCCCACCAGAATGCAGACAGTGATTTTAGGCTAAGCCGTGTACATAATGGACTTCAGAAGGCGTTCAAGGTCAGCACAGAGTGGAGAGTCAGGAGCTCTTGCGGTCTAAGTCAAAATCCTACTCGTTAGTAGCCCACAGAGTTTAGAACCAGCCTAGTACGAACAGAAGGATACCAGGAACATTAGCAAGAAAAGGAAAGATGGAGGCTGGGGCCCGATTACAGAGCTACAGGTAGACACTTATTTCAACACCACGTATTTATTTGTTTTCTCCTGTGCATCCTGGAACTAAGGAGTCCGACCTTTTTATTTATTTATTTTTAACCTCCATGGCTAATCGGGTAAGTTAAAGTTTCCTTGGCAACCAACGAGCCTCCAGAACTGGCCTATCTTACAGAGCAACATCTGGTCCCTCTCCCCTCCTCTGTCCACAGCAAACAGTCAGACAGTAATTTCTAGAACTTATAGTGTGTCCTTCCGATACCGCATGCTCTTTCACACCTGTCTTTGACCGAAGAATTCTTTCTCACTCGAATGCCATCCCTTTCTCCCAACCCCAGGAGCTCCCTCTGACCCTTTAGGACACAAACGTCACTGCTCCCGACAGTTACACCACCTTCTTACACGTGTTACCTGTTTGTTATAGCACTTATCACATTGTAATCACCAGGATTTTTATTTTTCTTGAATGAGAACTCCTAGGAGATAGGTAGGGTGACTCGTTAACCTCCGCATATGCACCTATCCAAGACCTAGCACAATGCCTGGCACTCAGCAAATGCCACTTTAAAAACGTGTGGAACTTGGTAAAGGCTCCGCCTCCCTAGAGACATCTCTCCAGCCAGCTGCTCAGGCCTCTGTCTCCCAGGAAAGCAGGGTGGCCGATGACGTCACCGAAACTTCAGTTCAGCGGCACAGCTGCGCGCTGTCACAGTTTACGGAAGTGTGCTGCTACTGGGGCTTAAATAGCTGAAACCTGAAAACAGTTTAATATCTTACCTTTCAATAAGCAGTACTTTTTTCTTTCAGCAATTTTGTGGATCTTAAAGTCCCAGGGTCAGGAAGATGCCAACTTCTTTGCAAAACCAAAACCTTTATACTTGTTTCTTCCTCCTCTCTGTCCTGAGCCTTGACAAGCTGGGCAATAAGCTCCTTGTTTCTACTCTCTACCGGAAAAAACGGCGCTTCTGCCGGTGTGCACTCCACTCCCAATCCTCTCGGGCACATGCAGGAGGACTGGAACACAGCCACCATATCTAGATCAAAGGTGAACAAGAGGAAACCCACAAAGAGAGTACTGAGTCCTTCCTTCTCTGAGGAAAATGATCGCCCCCCCCACCCCAGAGGTAAAGATATATTATGTTCTTGCCCTTGAAAGAAATGAATCGTTTACTCTTAATTGACATAAATTGCAATAATCTGACATTGCAGCCAATTTCACATTAAAAGTTTCTATTACACAGGTAGTAAAAACCATTTTAGGATACTAAAGGCCAGGAATCGATACTGTATGAAAACATAGTGATATTTTGTTTGGTCTTAAAAATATGTATTAATCCTTTTTTTTTTTTAAAGAAATACCCACAGACAAATGATCTTTAAAAAAAAACCTGTTCCCCTAAAATTCTTTCTAGGCCACTGCGTCCTACTAGAGAGGACAAATGAACCACTATCAGTTCCACACCCTTCCTTGTTCCCTGCCCACTGGCCACTGGTGTGCGACTGACTACCTTCTCAGACACCTTCTCAGTCCGCATGTGACCTCGGCACTCCCGTGACTTATAGTGTCACGTCTGTGCTAGTGACACTCAGACCTGTTCTTCCTGCGTCCACCTATTTTCAAACCTCTCCTGAACATGTCCTAAAATGTAGCAAAAACATCTCAAGTTCAACATGCTCCAATCAAAATCTGTCCCTCTGTGTTTCAGTTAATAGGATAATATCACCAGCGTGGTTACCTGGGCCTTTAAAAACCCTATTTCCGACTAGGCAAACAGGTATGCAGGGCATTAGGCCTTGTGTTGAACTCAAAAGAGGACAGAGAGACAAGCAAGATACAGACCCAGCCTCAGGAGCTCGTCCGGCGAGGAGAAGCTAGCGAGCCAGCACAGTGCCATTTGACGTGCAGGGGAATCCAGGACTGACTCACTCTGCCTGAGACCTCTGGTGATGGGATTGGCAGAAGAGAGAAAATCCACAGGATTTTGAAAAGCAAGTAAGGCGTGGAAAAACTTGTTCCAGGCACAGAGAACAGCAAGTGTTAGGGTACAGGAGAATCAATGAGTATAATGGATTCAGGGAAGCTTGAGCACTGAATTCAGAGAGAGGAGCAGTAAAACGGGCCAGGAAGACGGGTTTGGACGAGAACCGCGGAGGATCTTACATGCCACACCGAAGTGTTAGGCTGTTATTGCCTGGGCTGGTCAAAAATAAAATGTTACAGAGTTGAGAGCAACAGCATTGAGTAGAAGTATGTATTTTGGAAAAATAATTAAGGCAGTATTGTATAGAATGGAACGAGGGAGAAACAGAGTTTAGAGACTAAGAGGTAGAATGAATAGGGCTGAGTGACTCAAGTACAAAAATCCATCACGTTGAACATGGCAGTGGAGTTAGTTACAGTTACTGTGTGGACCATGTTGCTATAAGGTAAAGAACAGAAGACGAAGACAGCAACTTTGGAGAAGATGCACGCGAAGACTGGACAATTCTGAAACGGGGAGGAAAAAATAATTAAGGGACATCTTTTCAATCCCCGGAGCCTCCGCGGATTATCTATTCCTGTAGGAGGGATATGCCTTTGTCTTTGAAAAGCCTATTTTACCTTTGTAGAGACAGAAGTAACTTGTAGAAAACTGGAAGCAATGCAAATGATTCTTGGTCACAGAAAGACCAGTTGTGTCATGTAATGCAGCTGATGACTGCCTTGTCATACTGGCCCGTTTTACAGCCAGGTAAGCATTCCTTGTCTGACTATAAATGGGTGTGGTTTTTTTTCTCTTTTCAACCAGTTTTAATATCTTACTGGTCCCCTCATTAATTAATTAGTTAAATAAAATCTCTGATACTTGTTCGTTTTGTATTTGTTTGAGAGTCATGATTATATCTGATGCAGACTCTGACCAGCGGTGTCCGCAGTGTGGTGGGTGTGACGAACAAATTCACACAGAATGCAGAAGTCCGGTGGAGAAAAGGAATGGCATGGTCACTCTCTGAGTGAGAGGGCACCCCGACCCTTGCCTAGACAGGCTTTTATTGCTTTTCTGGGAGCATTACCTGACGGAAGGTCTTCACTTATCATTGCCAGGCAGTAATGATCAAACAATAGATAACATTCAAAGGACTATGAGGGCTTTTTCTGAGTTAGGGTCAGTTAGCTAAAGGGCCACAAAACTTTGGGAAACAAACTCATTTCATGCTTGGACCTTTATCAGAAAATTGAGGACATTCTTAGCAAAGCAGGTTTCACAGGATTTTATACATTCTTTCTTAGGCCTGATCGCTCTGGGGAGGCCCCTGTTCCTGCGCAGGGCTGCACCACCCTCGGGCATTGTTTCAGACTTAAGTCAGGCAGGGGAAGTAAGGCAGCCAAGAGATTAGGAGACTTCTTGCAGATGGAATGAGGACTCAGGCTATGTCAAAGCCGAGGGGCGAGGGTCCATCATCCGCTTTTTCTATAGCCCCCTAAGTCCTTCCCTGAGGCCCCTTCATGACCGAGTCTGTCTTAGGTCGTCCCTCCCTTGAGAAATCTTACCTGTCATTGGCTAATGAGTCATCTGCCCAGGGCCAAGCAGGGTGAAGTAAAATGGGGCAGAGGCAGTGCCCCTGCCAGGGAGATAAGCTTTGTCTCCTTAGTGACTTTTGGTCCCAAGGTCCTTTACTCAGCCCTAGCCATGGGGGGTTACAGCTTCTGAAACCAGGCAGGGCGGTTCCCAACATCATCTGCTTTCAGAATTTATGCTTTAACAAAGATTAACAAGACTGTTTTCAGACATGTTTAATTTTGGGTGCCTGTGCTACAAATGAAAGGCTATTGAAAATATGAACTTAGAGAACACACATATTTTAGAGCTGTCAAGGATTTAGTTGAGTTTCATCAGGAAAAGCTTAGAAATTTAAAAAAAAGAAGAATACCAAAAGAGCAGAACTCTAGGGAAAAGCAATGTTTGGCGTACAGGCAGAAAAAAAGAAGACTCTGAAGCCTGAAAAGAAATGACTAGAAAGATAGGAGAAACGGGAGAGAATTACAGCAAGGATGTCAAGGGAGAACACCTTAAAAAACTACATGGTCAACACTATCAAATGCCACAGAAAGTTCCAGGAAGAAGAATGAAGAGCCCTCAGATCTGAAGCTTAGAGTGCCAAGTTCACCTAAGAACAGTCCTGGTACGTGTGCTGACTGATGTCCATACCAGTCTCTGATAGCGTGAATGAAAGGGAGATGAGGATGGATAGTCAACAGCACAAAAAGAGGGATGCCGGGACCACAGCTTCAACAGAAAAAGAAAAATTAAATGAAGGAAATATGAAACAACCAACCAAGAGATTCTTAAGTTACCAAAGAGAAGTGACGAGATTCCACAAGACGACTGTGGAGGTAAAATCGGTCCAGTCTCCAGTACCTTTCTGCCTTCCCCAACCACCCTCAATACTATCCTAGACTTTTCCTTCTGAATCAAACATCAGATCTGTGTTACTTCTGCACTTTGAAACCTCTGGTAACTATTCAATACATAAAGTTCGTATTCTTGAACTCAGCTTAAAGGGTAGTTCATTATGGGTTCCCAAACTAAGTTCCAGCCTCCTGGAACATTCTCCCTACGTTGCACCAGACGGGCTTCTTACCTAGAAGTAGTAGATCCCCTAAAGTCTATGAAAAAATGCAATAAGGGTCTTTGTGCTGTGCATACCTCAAAATATTCCATTTATCCATGATAAATTTGCATGAGCTAAGTTAAAATGTCAAGTGCTCAGTTTCTGGCTGGAATTTTATCAGCTCTGATTGGTGGTTGATAACATCACATGTCAGGTAGTCACAGCACTAGAATTAAATACATCTGGTGTATAATCAACCTTGGACATAAATAGGGTATAAGAGCTGAAAATGAGAGATCAGTAAAACATAAACAACACTTAAGGGATCACAGCAGAAATAGCAAATGTGGCACATAAGGTCCACACCCCTCTGGGCCCACGGGAGAAATCACTCTCAAACCTGTCATCTTTCCCACCGAATCCAGACAAGGCCTCAAAATGTTTACGGCTGTGTCAGGGAGTCATGACCGACCAGAGCTGGCATGTGAAATAGAAACTATCTGCTCTCAAGTGTACTTAATTTGGCTGTTTATCAGCATCACAACTGTTATTAGAAATTTACAGCAACCTGGATTGTTGCTGGGAAGGAAAAACAGTAATACTAATAAGTGCTGTTAAATTTTTTCCCTTAAAAACAGAGTCCCTGGGAACCAAATAATAAAAGCGATCCTTGGGCCCTGGCAGGTGTGGCTCAGTGGCTGAGTGCTGGCTTGCAAACCAAAAGGTGGCCGGTTCGATTCCCAGTCAGGGCACATGCCTGGGTTGCAGGCCGGGCTTCCTGTAGGGCGCCTGCGAGAGGCAACCACACACTGATGTTTCTCTTCCTCTCTTTCTCCTTCCCTTCCCCTCTCTCTAAAAATAAATAAAATCTTTTTTAAAAAAGTGATCCTTGGTAGAGAAAACCTCGCCAAACTACACGTCATTCCTAGAAGAGCCCTGCACACTCATGACTCCATGTTTTGGTTGATCAGGTCCCCCCCGCACCACACGTCCCTTCGCCATCCACCTCGGTGACGGTTCGAGATCCAGATCAAAGAGCGTATTTTACTCCAATCCCCAAAGAAGAAATAATTATGTTCTTTCATGCTCTCGCTGCTGCAATATCATCTACACACATTTTTATTATGCAACTTAAATAAATAACCAAACAATAACTGCCTGTCTCCTTGTTATGTTAAAAGCTTAACAGCACGAAGGGCCCTTTTCACTGCTGTGGTCTCCTCCCCAGCACCTGTGTCAGTACTGGCGACAGAAAGGGGTAAGAGAACATACTAAGGAAAAACAATAAACAGTGACATAAAGGGGACAGGGAGTTCCCAATCCCCCTTTTTGCTAAATTCTGCCTAAGTGCTAACACCCTGCCACGTCGATCAGACTGATAAAAAGCAACTGAAGTGTTCTCTTGACTTCCCTGCCACGGCACGGCGAGACGAGCGGAAGGCTCTGTCTACACGTGTCCAGCTCACCAGACAGCCTTATGCCAGGCCTTTTTCTGTGTTCTTCTCTTGCGGTCTTGCAAACTGCAGTCGAATTCTGCTGTTTTCCCATTTTCTACCAATCACAGTGTTTCTAAGTGCACCCTTTCCACCTATTCCCTCCTCTGCTTATTTTTATGCCATCTTTCTTATTTTAGCTATTTTATCCAATTCTTATCTATATTCAAAAATTAATGTTCGGACTTTACAACTTTCAGAACATAATTTCTCCTTAAAAACAGAAGTGCATTTTTTTCTTTCCTCCAGGAATTTTTCATTCATACCCCGCCAATCAATTTTATCTGTACCACTCTTTAAAACTACCATTACTTTGGGGTAAAATGCCAAAGTAAGCTTCACATACCAATGTCAACAACTGCAAAAATCCACTTTCAACTTCCAGTCTACCTGAATCTATCCCCAGACATGAGTTTTTATCTAACACACACTCATCATCTGACGTGCCAGACACTGTGCTAGGTGCCATGGATTCACATCCCAAAAAACTGAGGAGCGAGGCTCCGTGGCGAGGGGGAGGGCTACTCGGTATTCACAGTGCAGTGTGATAAGTGCTATACCCTCACAGAAAGACCCGATGTCGGCACAGCGAGTGCCAGTCCGTTTACTTAACTTCCAAAGTCCACCGTTCCCGAAATCCCCAGCAGTCAAAAACACTAACTACTGTTCCATTGTCTTCACTCACATTGTGAAGCAAATACAAAGCAGGGTGTGAAATCCTAAATTGTTTGAAGCCCTGCTAAGATCTGGAACTCTTTATTTTTAAAAATTAAATGTATGGGGGTGACATTTGTTAATAAGATCATATAGGTTTCAAGTCAGACAGAGAAGGTTAAGAACCATAGATTTCACTCATCTGTGGGATACAGAACTGGAATTTCAAGTTATTTGAGAATATGAACTAGGAACCACCAGGTGCAAGCCCCCAACCAATGCTTTTGCCTGCCAGGACCACCCACCCCTTTTTTTTTTTTTGCGGGGGTTAGGGGGGCGCATTTCCTTAACCTCTCTCTGCACAGACAGAATCTTTGTTGCTAAAACAACAATGACTAAGCGTGCACTTTCCCTTTTCACCAAAGGCTGGAAACTCCGTCTCCCCTGCGGGAGCTGAAACACCGAAGACGAAGACGAAGACGCAACACCGGAGGGGTCCCGCGGCTACCAGCAGGAGTGAGCAGAGCTGTTCGGGCAGAGAAGCGGCTGGTCTGGGGCCACCCCACAGCCGTGTTCTGTCACAGTTAAGCCGTCTGCGCCGCTTTCCTTCTTCACGGCAGCCCAAAGTGGGGATTTCTCACTTTTTAATGTTCTTTTTCTCAATTTTTTTCTTCTCTTCTCATTTTTTTCTTCATTCTTTTTCCCAGTTTTTTCCTTTAGAATTTTTTTTTTAGTTAGTATGGGTATAGTTAGCATTGTTTATTGTTAGTTAGCATTGTTAGTAAAGCCAGTATAGTTAATATTAGTATAGTTACTATAGTTAGCATTGTCTACTGGTATTGTTTACTCGCATAGTTAGTATAGTTAGTATTGGTATAGTTACTATAGTTAGCACTGTTAGTATGTCACCACTGTTTGTCAGCACAGTTAGTGAGCCTAGTTAGCATCGGTAGTGTTGTCAGTGTGGTTGGCAAGTTACCATGTCTGATGACCCTACAGCCATCCCTGCCAACGAAGAGCCCCATGTTGGCCTTTATGAGCTCCTGAAAACTGCTGGCCAGGGAACCTCTGTCAGTATGAGGTTGGCCCGACACATTCCGATGGGGACAGACGTGGCTGTCAAAGTCATTAATTGGCGGGGCTCCCCTATACTTTTTCAAGAAGTCCACTATGTGAAGGGCTTGAATCACCAGGAACAGTTATTTGAGGTGACTGCCACTGGGAAACATTATTCCTCTCTCTGACGCATAAGAGCGGAGGAGACTGGCTTGGTTCTCGGGAGGACCGCAGGACCGAGGAGGAGGCCCGAGCCATGTTCTGGCAGCTGGTGTCAGCGGTACAGTACTGCCACCGGAGGGGCACCATCCACAGGGGCCTGAAGCCAGAGAACATCCCCAGAAAGGCTGAGCTGACTGGCAGACTGGCAGACTTCGGCCTCAGTGGTGAATTCACTGGCCGTGAGCCGAGCACATTCCGTGGCATCCTCTCTTGCACTGCCCCAGAGCCCTGCCAGCAGCAAACTCACGATAGCCCTGGCGTTGATGTATGGAGCCTAGGGGTAGTTCTGTACAGGGACCCTGCTGTTGGCAGGGGAGGACTTTTGAGAACTGAAGCAAGGGTCAGACATGGAGTGGACACTTTCATGTACCTACATGTCTACAGAATGTCAAAAAGTTTTTAAAAAATTAATGACCGTTGGAACCCAGCAAAAGAACAACCCTGGAATATATTATCAAGGACCCACAGCTCAACACGGGCCAGGAGGAGGAGCTCAGGCCTCCAGGGGGCCCCCAGGACATGGACCCCCAGGTGACAGAGATAATAAACAACCTGGGGTTTGAATGAGGCAAGATCCAGGAATAAGTAACAGAAGGAAAGTACAACAAAGCGATGGGCACATGCTTGATCCTAAGTCCCTGAAAACCAAGGTGAAGGGCCACACCATCAGAGTGAGACCCTGCCCCAATCCTGACCCCAAGACCTGAAGTCCTTTCCCAGCCTGAGAGGTTCTGCCCTGATGGCAGTAGACCAAAGAGCCTGCTATTCCCCCGGCTAGCTTGGATTCAAGGACCTCCAACCCCGACCTAGCCCTGCAGCGTGGAGGGCTTCCCCTCCACCCAGAGCAGCAGCATCTGCTCAGCAGGGGTGGCGCTCCAGAGGGAACCAACAACAAAAACTCCTTTCATGCTGGGCAGCCTGATGGTGGGACCCCAGCCTCTCCCTCTGGCCACAGGCATGGCCAGCGGGGGCGGTAACTAGGAGGTTCTTCCTAAGATGCACGTGCTGTAGGCTGTCCACTAACAGAAGCACAAGTCAAACCAACCTAATTTTTAAAATTGTGGATAACCAAGGCAGGACCACAGTCAAGACTCTGGCTCAAGCCACACCCCCTGCATTTTATGCCAAACTTGAAGGTGCTGCACACCAGGGCAGCCAGCCACGTGGTGCAGGGGATCAGCCAGAGGCTGGGCGCAAGCAGCTGCAGGGGACAGCAGTGTGGGAAATGGGTACCTCTCAGGGAGAGGACTTGATCCAGCGGACAATGGAGACATGCAAACTGCTCAGCTCCCAGGGTGGCCTGCAGCCCCCGGGGGGCCAAGAGGATAGGCCCCCCTCACTGGAGGCCCACCCTTCAGCCCCCACTTGAATGAAACTTCAGAGACTGAACTGTTTTTGCTGGGGGCCCTTCTCCCCTGCCCTGCTCTTCTTTTCTCTCATCTTTGTGGGGATTCTTATTAAAGTATTTGGTTCTTCCAAATCTTAAAATAAATTTGAAGCTCCAGAGGAGAAAAACGCTAAGTGTGATATCTCCTTGTCTTAAAAAATGTGTTGAAATCACATTAGTGTACTTATTTTTTAAACAACCACCATCTAAAAAAAATCTCAAAGAGGCATTTATTTGGCCAAGACAACCTTAGAATCATAAACCCGCTAAATCTTACACAAATATATTCCCACTTGGTGGTGTATTCATTATCAACATTCAAAGACCTTTGGTTATTAGAAGTTTTGACGGGACACCACTGTTAGGTTATAATGAGTATGTAACCTCTTATATATTAAAAATATGAAGAGCCCGGCTGGTGTAGCTCAGTGGATTGAGCGCGGGCTGGGAACCAGAGGGTCCCGGTTTGATTCCCAGTCGGGGCACATGCCTGGGTTGCAGGCCAGGTCCCCAGTGAGGGCCATGTGAGAGGCAGCCATACATTGATGTTTCTCTCCCTCTCATTCTCCCTCCCTTCTCCTCTCTCTGAAAATAAATTAAAAAAAAAATATGAAGAGACTCGAACAGTCGAACCATTATGCAATACACCTGAAACGAACACAGAATAAAATTGAATATAACCCACAACTGATAAATAATAATAACAATAAAAGAAACTCAAACAGACCGATAAGAGAAATGAAGAAGGTTATGAGAAACTTATGGGGGAGAAGAGGCTCCTGGCAGCTAAATTATTTCAGACTTCAAGAGAGAAACAACTTCTGTTAGGTACACTGTCCCAGAGGCGAAATTTACCTGTGCACCCTGCAAAGCAAATATAAAATCCACTTTTTCCCCACATATATTCCAGCAGCAACTGACTGGGGTTGTAAAGGACAGTCTTCCCAGCTCCCTCCCCTCCTTTCCGACTGGCTGGGAGATACATATACCTCTCACAGGATTTACTGGTATTCCTTATGGGGAGAGATACAGAGTATAACGAAAATAGCAAACAAGTGAAATGTGGTCCCAGGTATGCAGCTGTTGCCTCCGGGAGATGCTATGTGGAATTCTAGATATGTGGAACTTCTGCAACTTACCTTTTTCCAGAGCCACTGGAACTCCTCACCTTCTCCCACCCTCCTGTCTGACCTGCTCTTAACAAAGGCTCTGTGGACCTCTGAGCCCTCACACGCTCTCTTCCCAGCCTGCCCACAGGACCCACGCAAAATAGTTGCATCCCCGTTGCCTCAAGAGGGTAATTTGGAAGGCTGAGGCCATCCAAACTGAATGACCCCCGTTCACCGGGCCTTTGCGTTACCCAGAGACGATCTTATCTGGCACCATTCTCACAACTTTCCATTATGGCAAATAAAAATCAGACCACCCTGCTGGTTTTTAATAACTTCTTTAACACACAGCAAGTCCCTTTCCGTGTTCCAGGAGTGTTTGTTTTTGTTTGGGTTTTTTGTTTGTTTGTTTTTAAGTTTTCCTGAGCTGTTCCAACTGGAAATGGAATTCATGTCTATTTCTATACACTTAAAATGGGTCCATTCAGAGGGCTCAGCTGAGTCTGATATTCGAGGGTCCAACTAGCCCAACACACCCTTTGCTCTCACAGATCATTTCCCTTCTCTTGCAGTCATCCAGGGAGGCTGGGAAACCAGAGGACACGCCGGCACTCCCTCCTCCCTCAGCTCAGCTCCAAGTCCCGTGTCCTGTTTGGAGGAACCACAAACCTCCTGTGGGAATCCAGAGTAAAAGTGCTACTTTCTCCAGACCCACCAGAGTTTAACTGCCTCCAAAGTCCTTGTTCTTAACTGGACAAATAATTTTAACACACTTTTTATTAGGTGACAATTCAGTGCTAAACTTCAGGGGTAGAAGCCTTTAGAAGCAACTATTTTAGATCCACCAGATCAGCCTCTAAATTTGTCTCTTCAAGAAAATGGCAAGTATATTTAGAGTTTTGAGGTTCCTTCCAGCAAGAATTTCTCTCCTGTCCCAATTTCTTGGTGGTACTTTTACTAACATGCTCACCATTTTCATGCCAAGCCTACCCATGTCCAACCACAGAGGAAGGCACAGTTGTCAGTGTTTCTGCCACCTTCTCCTCTGGAAGCTCTCCAGTGCTTTCATGCCACCAGGGCTTTGGGGGACCAGCTGCGGCAGCCTTTCCGGTTGCTGGTTTGGACCACTATCTTTCCTCACTGCAGAAAACCACAGATTGGGGCTTCAACTGATGTTGCTCTGGATGCAGAAGTTCTTTCCCATGATTCTGAAGTCTTTCTTCAATTACTCTTTCTCCTAAATAGCAGGCGAACTCGGCCCTCTGGCCTCAGCACTGTCCCAGCCCCCACCCATTCCTCAGTTATTTGCGACAAAAATTACAACCCCACACATGCTAGTGAAAATTTAGTGAACTAGGTACACTCATTTTATGGCCCCATACTATCTAGACCGCTGTGGGAAGCTTGAAAGAAGAGCCTTTAACTCCTTGATTCAGTATTTTCAGCTCTGGTAAACTAACCTGGAAAAAGGATCCACAGTTAAATTATAGTATACCCACTCAAAGCAGTCCTTAAAAGCAGACTATATAGCAACATGAAAACTGGCAAGAAAGAAAGAAAAAGGCCATACAACTACAATTGCTGTTACATTCGCATGATGGGGCCTTTGATGCGGAAACACTTTCATTAAATATGATTTATACTTTGTGGTTTCTTACTTGGTTGATTTCCCCAGTAGCCGAAGAAAGCTGGATCAGGCTAAATCTCCCCATTCCCACAGGGCTCAATAAAACCTTTGTCAAATGACTGCAAACATGCAAAATATTTCCTACTAGAAACGCCCGGGTCTTGAACCCCAAGTCATTAAGCACCTATTTATTTACAGGCCCGGTGCAGAGGGGTTCTCACCCTTATCTAACCCTCATAAAAACTCTGTGTGAGGTATCACAGCCTTAATTTTACACACGAAGAAACAGCCAATCCAGCACATTAAGCCACTATCCAAGGTCATACACGGCGTCCGATCCAAGAGTTAAACATGGTCTTCTCACGGGGTGTTCATTGCTCTTCTCAGGTTTCTCTAGATCCCTAAACCCGAGCTAAATGTCACAATAGCATCCCCACAAACCAAGTTTCTCTCATGCTAACTGGCGCTATCACACTATCAGTCAATACAAAATACCGTTCCTGTGTTTCTATCACAGATCCTGGTAACAACATAATAATCGCTCTGCTTTCCGAGTGGGAGCTGCACATTACCAAAATACTTTCACTAAATCGAAAGATGCCCAACCTATGCTATACCTTGCATTGCAAGGACTGTCACCACGGGGTGGGGGCTAGCTGACCCACTACGGCCAGAGGAGTTTTCTATGTTTGTCAATGGGCCGTGTGGACTCTGACACAGGCACACTGGGAAAGCGCGAGCATCCACGTGGTGGTGTCCACGCCCGGCATGGGGGGTGGGGGGGCGCGCACTTCCCCGAAGAGACCTTGCAGCCCACCGGTGACCCAAGGCCTCACCTTGAGAGTCTCGTATGCGGTCGCCACCAGCAGGAAGGCCTCCTCGGCGCTCTGCAGCGTTCGCCCGGGGCCCTCATCGCCGGGCTCCGGCCGGTAGCGGTCGGGGTGGTAGCGCCGGGCCAGCTGGCGGTAGGCCCGCGCGATCTCCGCCTTGCTGGCCGTGCGGCTCACGCCCAGCACCTCGTAGCAGTCCCGCGTGCCGCAGTAGAGCCCCTCCACTAGGGACCACGCCGGCCGCGCCAGCAGCAGCACCAGCAGCAGCACCGGCAGCAGCACCACCCGCAGCCAGTACGCATTGCCGGCTTTCCCGCACAGGACGAGCCGCACCGCCATTCCGGCCTCGGCCGCCGATCCACCACCCTAGCGCCTGGCCGCACGCCGCCGCGCTCCCGGCTCTTCCGCGGCGCCCAGCGCCAAGTCAGCAGGGACGCCTCCGCGCATGCGCGCAGGCGCGGCTGCAGCAACCAACTTCACCGCCGTTGCTAGGGCGAAGGACGCCTGAGCCACCTCGCAGCTTCCGCTGTGTCACTGAACGCCTTCCCAATCCCAGGGACCGGAGGGTTTGTCTTGGTCGGATTTAAAGGCACAGGTGACAGTGCATGCAAAGCTCTTTACCGTCCACAGTGCCTTACACACGTGATCTTCTCGACAGAGCAATTTCAATGGGTCGTCTGGCTCCTTGCCGTCCGGTTCTCAACGTCAGGAACCGTGCACAGGGTTTTTAAAGCCCTGTCTCCAGCCCCAGAAACCTTCCTCTCACTAACTCCATGCTGTCTTTCCAAAAGGGAGATGAATTTAGAGATTCTAGGTGCTGTCTGACTGTTAGGGACCCTTAAAGTTTATTCATGGCCATCTAGATCAGGCTTTCTCCACTTCCACACTATTGACGTTTTGAACCAGATAAGTATTAGCCTTGTAGGGACTGTCCTATGCAGTGTAAAATGTTTAGCAGCATCCTTGTCCTCCACATGCCCCTCCAACCAGGTGGGACAATCAAAAATCTCTCCAGATACTGCCAAGTGTGTTCTGAGGATAGAGTTGCCAGGAAAAAACAAACAAACAAAAAAGTATAAGTCGCTCGGTGAAATTTGAATTTCAGGTAAAAAACAAATACTTTTTAGTACAATTGTGTCCCAGATATTACATGGGACTATACAGCAACATGAAGATCTTTGCCTCAAAAAATTGTTTCTATCATTTTTCAGTAAATATTTTTGAGTCTTTACTGAGAGCTAGGCACTGTCTAGGCACTGGAGACACAAAGACAAGCAAGGTAGACAAGGTTCTTGACCTCAGGGAGCATATATTCTAGTGAAGGATGACAGATAATAAACAAGCTTTAAGATACAATAAATTCTTTTTAAAGAATTACAACGGGCTACACTTTAATAAATAAAGTCATTGTAAAGGTTTACATTTACAGACTGAATATGAATACATAGCAGTTCAAGTTCAATTCTCGGAGTACTATTAAGTACTGATCCACAACATATACCCTAGCTACCTTTCTTTAATAATTTTTATTTTTTTAAATTTTACATTTAGAGAGAGGGGGAGAGAGGGAGAAAGAAAGGGAGAGAAACATCAATGTGTGGTTGCTTCTCTCGTGCCCCCTACTAGGGACCTGGCCCACAACCCAGCATATGCCCTAGACTGGGAACCGAACCTGCGATCCTTTGGTTTGCAGGCCAGTGCTCAATCCACTAAGCTATACCAGCCAGGGCCAGCCAGCTATCTTTTTAACTGTCCATCATTAGCACTGATAAAAATTCAACAAAATTACCTCTATTCCCACATTTCTGCAAAACAATTCTGCAAATTCTTTGTGAAGTTTAAGTATAGTTACAGACCTTAAATATTAAATTCTTTTAAAAAAGTGAAACAAGGTAAATATATATATACATATGAATGATTATACAGCTTATACTATACACTATATATCATATATATATATGATATATATATAAAATACACACACACAACGCACACACAAAAGAGATATAGAATTAATGAAATCACATGGGAGAGTCACCAAACCTGAAATTATTAAAGTCAAGGCCAATCATTAAGGTCAGTTCCAGGAGGAATTAACATCTAAACTGACTTTGAAGGACAAATAGAAGATGAATTGAAGGGTGGGAGTGATGGGGAATTCTGGGATAAGGGAGCTGTAAAATAAGTACCAAGAAGAAAAAAAGAGACTTGGGCAAGAAAAAAAATGAAGCTTCTCAAGAAATGAACGGCGTTCACACGAACGGAGATGGAGACGAGGAAGGGAGGAGACAACACTGGAAAAAGCCAGACTGTGAGGGGTCATATTATTCCACCTCGAAGAAGTTGCTCTGTCTCCTAAGAGCAATGGAAAGCCAGGGTGGAATTTTTAAGTGGTAAAGTGACACCTTCAGATGCACCTTTCACAATAATTCCTCTGAGAACATGAGTTTGGAGAGGTCAGGAAGACCATTATGAGACGCTTCTAAGAATCCAAGTAAGATGCTACAGGCCTGTTTCAATGGAGCGCCGAGAATGGAGAAAAGCTGAGGCACATTTATGAAGCAGCCTGGGCGGTGTCTCGTCGCCGGTTCTGGAGGAGTGAAGGAGAAGAATGCGTCGTGACAGTGGCTCTGGTTTCTGGGCTGGGCAGCCAGCTGCCATCCCCGAAATAAGGAACACAGACGGGAAGCGAACTCACGGAGTAGGATGACGCACCCACTTCAGACCTGCCGTGTTTCAGATGCCGGCCATCGCCTCATTGGGCCATGTCAGTTCCATATGTGAGACATTTGATGATTGTCATCGGACCTTGCCTCCCACCAGGCTCTGCAGTTATGCAGGTTACCCCGTCCACTTCCTCCACGCGAGCCCCTCGCAGACGCCTCTCGCTGCCTGTGCTGGGCTCTCCTTCCCAAAGAGAGGACGTTCCCCGGGCGGACTGGAGAAAAAGGAAATTTTCTACATTACAAATGTAGTCATGTTACTCTTACCCAACTTCTCCCTCAAATACCTTAGCATGGATTTCAGAATTCTGCGACGACCTAGGCTCTCGCACGCTCTGCATCTCGTCATTCTGGTCCCTCTGCCTAAGATGCTTCATCTCTGCGAGACCCTCCAGCCCCCTCTACCCTGCAGGACTCAGCCTCCGTGTCTCCTCTGTTTGGACTCTTCCCGAGTCGCAGTGCCACAGCTGATTTAGAGCTTCGTAATCAAGATCAAACTATTACAGGAAAGGCTTGCTTCAAAGCGGACATAACCTGGCTCTGCAGCTGTGATTAATTTATTGCCTCTGAACTGCAAACCCACATTCTTTGCTCGGCAAACTGCACTTCCCCACTCTGCCAATAGAGGGCGCCGGAGGCACACTGCCTGGCTGGAAAAAGGACGGAGGTAGTTTTTTCCCCGAGAGAATAGATGAACGTGCAGAGTTCTCTGACCAGTGTCAGTGTCTTTGCTGGTGATGGCTCCTGCTGTGGGTTGAATTAAGTCTCCCCCAAAAGATATGTTCCAGTCCTAACCTCCAGGACCTGTGAATGTAAGCTTATTTGGAAACAGGGCCCTTGCAGATGTGATTAATTAGAACGAAGTCGCACTGGAGAAGGGAGGGTCCCAGTCCGATGGCTCGAGTCTGTATAAAGACACACGCGCCGGGGAAACAGCGCTGTGAAGACAGAGGCAGCAGTTGGCGTCAACGCTAACGCACGCCAGGGAACACCGAGGATTGCCAGCCACCACCGGGAGCTAGGAGAGAAGCATGGAGCAAATTCAGAAGCCCCAGAAGGGACCAGCCCTGTGGACACCTTGATTTCAGACTTGAACCTCCAGAACCGTGAGAGAATACAATTCTGCGGTTGCAAGTCACCCGGTTTGCGGTCATTTGTGATGGCAGCCCCGGGAGACTGATACAGCCCCCGTCAGTGTCTTTGTCACCGCATCGGTGGCAGCTGTTAGCCCTCAGCAGAGGACAGTGTTTTCACCACAGCAGCAGGCATCCTGCTCGTGGGACAACCCCACTCTCTTCTCGGAGCAAAAGAAACAGTAAATGGATGCTCAATGGCTACAGGAGTTGCTTTGGGGTGATAAAAAGTTCTGGAACTAGATCATGGCGATGGTCACACAACATTGTGAAGGGCCTTAACGCCACTGACCTGTGCGCTTTAAAATGCCTACGATGGTAAATTTTATGTTTATCACAATAAAAAATAAATGCAAAGGATGGTACTAGCCCTGGGCTGAGGGAAAAGTAAATAGATCAAGAACTTAAAAAACGCAGAGGCCTCTCTTGCCCCAAGTCCGAGGCTAGTGTTTTTTTTTATTGCGGTAAAATACACAAAAAATACACCCGAGCCAGGAAAGAATAAGAGCTAATTGAATCCAACAGCGTTTGTAAAAAGTCCTCCAACTCGATCCAGCAGGAATGGACGCACTACCCTCCGCAGCCACAGGGCGGCACCACGCGTGCTGCCTTCCCTACAATGCCCGCCCCCGGGGCGGAACTTCTGTCTTCCCGGCTTTCTGCCCCCGGGCTGTGATGGAAGAAGCCTGGGGGCTGGTCGTTCAGCGGGGCTGGTCATTCAGTGTCCTTGCCAGAACCCAGGCGAAGAGTAGAATGGGGCTGTTATCAGCGGTGTTCAGTAAGTTAGAACAATCTTCTGGGTGGGTTGTGTTGACCAGTGTAAAGTATTTGCATATAGTAACATCTTTTTTTTTTTAAAGATTTTATTTATTCATTTTTAGACAGAAGGGAAGGGAGGGAGAAAGAGAGGGAGAGAAACATCCATGTGTGTTTGCCTCCCATGTGGCCCCCACTGGGGACCCTGCCTGCAACCCAGGCATGTGCCCTGACTGGGAATTGAACCAGCAACCCTTTGGTTCGCAGCCTGAGCTACACCAGCCAGGGCATAGTAACATCTTAAGCCAAAAAGTCTTATTACCTAAACTCTGGCCTTTGCCTCCATTTCTTTCAGTTCAGAGTTCAAGATTAAATGATCACAGATGGAGTTTCGAGGTGTGGTCTTATCTATTTGTACTTGAAATTTCTTTATAAGGTATGCATAAGGAGAAATAATCAGCATAGTAAACAGTGATTCCTTTACAGATAACCTTTAGCCAAATGACTTCAGTCAGTGAGCTGACTTAGGCTCACAGAGTTTAGCAATTAGCAACTTGGTCACAGCTGCGTTTAGAATTCTGGTCATTGGGGTTGATCTCTACAGCATTTCTAAGTTTTGACAAACAGTATTGGAAAGTCATATGGAATACAATTTTCTAGAATCAACATGGACTTGAAACGTTCACAAACTTCACTTTATTTCATTTGATATTCACTTGTCACAGACCACGCACACCTACTTATTCCAAAATAGAAGTCTCTATTTATAATATTTGCAAATTTGCAAGTACACTCACAATTAATTCACACAAATTGCAAGAAGTCTCAAAATTAAAATCTGTGCCTTCAAAGTAGAGAAAGAAATGCTTTAAAGGACATATATTTAAAAAATAAAATTACAGTTGAAAAAACTAAATCAACTTGAGTATGGCAGTGACTTTAAAGATATAACACAAAAGCATGATTTATGAGACACAGAACTGAGAAGCCTGGCTGGTGTGGCTCAGTGGATTGAGTGCCAGCCTGCAAACCAAAGGGTCACCAGTTCAAGTCAGGGCACATGCCTGTGTTGCTGGCCAAATCAGGTCCCCAGTAAGGGGCGCCCGAGAGGCAGCCACACATTGATGTTAAAAAAAATAAATAACTGTGGAGCTATACTCCATTAAAATTAAAACACTTCAGCTCTGCAAAATACAATGTCAAGAGAATGAGAAGACAAGCCATAAACTGGAAGAAAGAAAATCTTTGCAAAAGACACATCTGTCTGATAAAGGACGGTTATCCAAAATGTACAAAGAACTCTTAAAACTCAATAATGAGAAAACAAATAACTGGATTAAAAAGTGGGTCAAAGACCCTAAGACACACCTCACCAAAGAAGATACACCTTGTACAGGAAGCAGATAAGCACATGAAAAGTTGTTCCAGATTATGTGTCATCAGGGAAATGTAATTAAAACAACAACGAGACACAACTACAGACCTATTCGAATGGTCGAAATCCAGAACATTGACAACACCAAGTGCTGGAGAGGATATGGAGCAGGAAGCTCTCTCATTCACGGCTGGTGGGAAGACACTTTGGCATTTTCTTTTTATTGAATTTATTGGGGTGGCATTGGTTAATAAAATTATGTAGGTTTCAGGTGTACAATTCCATAATACAACGTCTGTACATTGTGTTGTGTGTTCACCACCTGAAGTTAAGTCTCCTTCCATCACCATTTATCCCTCCAGTTTGTCATTTTTTTATAAAACTAAACATACTCTTACCATACGATCTAGATATCACACTCTTTGGTATTTACCCAAAGGAACCGAAAATGTGTGTGTACCCAAAACCTGCTCATGGATGTGTACAGCAGCTTTATTCAGAATCGCCAGGTCTTGGAAGCACCAAGGTATCCTTTAGTAGGTGAGTGCATTAACTGTGGTACACGCAGACAGTGGACTATTATTTGGCACTAAAAAGAAATAAGTTATCAAGCCATGAAAGACATGAAGGAATATTTAAGGATATCACTAAATGAAAGAAGGCAGTATGAAAAGGCTACCTGCTGTGTGATTCCAACTGTATGACGTTCTAGAAAAGGCAAAACTGTGGGTACAGTGAAAAGCTGTGGCTGTCAGGGCTCGGGGGCTGTCAGCGCAAGGGATGAATAGGCAGAGCACAAAGAACTTTAGGGAGGCGAAGATACTCTATATGACACTATAACAATGGATACATGTCATCACACATTTATTGAAACAAGTAGAACGTTGCAACACCGAGAATGAACCATGATGTAAACTATGGACTTCGGGTGACTGTGACGTGTCAAAGTAGGTTCATCAGTTGTAACCGATGTACCACTCTGGTGGGGATGTTGATAATGGGGGAGGCTGTGCATGTGGTGGTCGGGGGGAGCATTTGGGAAATCTCTGCACCTTCCCCTTAATTTCGCTGTGAACTTAAAACTGCTCTAAAAAAAAAAGTCTGTAAAAAGAAATTAAGTCCACGCCTTGTCATTCTTTGTGTTCCCATAATGTCTTGCACATAATTCACATTTAATAGATATTTTCTGACTGATGAATATCTATTTATCTACTAGGTGAATAATGTGAGTAAAATAATTTGGAGTTGATTGGCTGTGTCTGTGTGTCCAATGGCAAAACAGTAAAGACAAGACACTGCTCTGACCATGAACTTTAACCTTCCAGGCCCGTGCTCCCAGAGAGTGGGCATCTGCGTTGCTATGGCGATGGCCACCGCTTGGTCCGATCAAAAGTCATGGACCAGCGGAGATGTGTCTGTAATCTCCATTTACCTAAAATGAGAGAGGACTTCTTGTTATAATTTCTGGATACAAGAATTTTTGTAAAAGGTCTTTCCATTCAAATTCAGTATACTTTCTTCATACTTTTATCAGTGTGCTTGGCCTAAAACTTAATTTGTATAAGTGAGCAAAACAGTTACACCTACACATCCGTAAATCAGTAACTGAAAATCCCACACGAGGGGGGACCTCCCCCCAAAACCGGAGTTATCTTAGGGAGGGCGGGCCCCTTGTAGTACAGGCTTCCCCTGCCACGTGAGTGTTCTAGGAACCCGTCTGTGTCAGTGTGGCAGCTGGTGTTGTTGTGAGAGGCTGCGTTCGGCTTCAGCGAATCTTTTTTGAAGACTGTTTCAACACATTTGCTCACTTCACGATGAGTGGTTTACCAGCACATCTGTCCACACGCCCTGAGTATTCAGCAGTTTCTGAGCAAGAACAGCGTGACCCCCGTGCCCCACCCTCCGTGTGCACCCAATCTCACCCTGAGAGACTTTTTTTGTTGTTGTTTATTTCTCTAGATGAAAAAAGCCCTAAGTCGTTTTGACACATTTTGACAATGTGGAAGAAGTGAAACAAAAAACAACAGAAGCACTAAAAGGCATCAAAATCGATGAAATCAAGAACTGTTTTGAGCAGTGGAAAAAATGTCTCAATAGACGTATTGCATAAAATGGAGAGAACTTTGAAGGTGACTGAAGTTGAAAGATGTAAGAATAAATGCACAATTTTTTGGAAATAAATTCCACTTATTTTGGGTCCACACTTGGATGTGACTTTGGGATATTACAGTATTTTAAAGTTCTCTATACTTACAGGGCAAAGGATTGGTACTGCAAGATCTTTTATAAAAATTAAAGAATATTATAAAACTGGGCGGAACTAACTCAAAACCAGCATTGCTCAAAATTTCCTCTTGGTGATATCTGCTAGCCCAGAGGTCTGCCAGATGAGTGAGGTGGTTGATGTCATTGGAATATCGCAAATTTTATTGTCAATCCCATTTTTAAATTTTGTCAGACTTGTGTGAATAGAACCTCTCCTCTACTTTCTTGACATCTTCCTACTTAAAAAAAAAGAAAGAGTTAATATCTGTTTCTTCCTTATCGCTTCTATCAGAATCCACTTGAAGAACAGGGCAGGGTGGAAGGTTCTTCCAGTTTTTTTCACACACACTTACTCTTCAGCCCACTAGTTACTTCTGTGGAAAAACTCATTTCACAATTCTCCCACTCCTGTGGCATTCTTATTTGGGGCAAGCAGGAAAATGACACAACTCACACTGGCCACTTCAAGTGGGTTTATATCCTGGTTCCCTAGGTCGTCAAGGAGACAGAAGCCAGATGCTTACTTGCTGACCACCAGAGAGACGCAGATAAAAATCTGGTTGAGCACAGATTCTGGAGAGAACTCATTTTGGCGGCCTAACTTTGCAACTGGAACTATGAACCCAACTGAAACTACGCCAGTACCAACATTTTCCACCAGAGGGCGCTACCCATTCCTGCACAGTCTGGTATAATAGCTAAATACCACCCTTTAAAAATGGTTTCCATTTTTTTTAGCCTTTCCCCCGAATTCATGAATGAAGCAATTTTTTTTTTTAAAGCCAAGTACCTAAGAAAGGAAAATAAATCTATCTGAATGGTTTTACAGACAGAAGGGGAAAGCTATACATAGCTCCAATGCCCTCTCCCCTGACGCAGTTCATAACCGGATGGTAGTTAAAAGGATTTTGAGCCAAACATACAAGGTAAACATTGGCATTTGGCTCCGTTTTCGCAGGGAGGAAAAACACAAAGATCTCCAGGGTACAGGCTGACACCTATTTACTTTTCACCTAAATAATCAACAAAGTTAGATGAGTCATTTCAGAAATATTCTCCATGGCAAGATTTTACATGGGAAGCTTAAGGACATGTGAATCTACTAATCAGCATGACACCAAATTTATATTTCTGCTCATATCTCTGGAGCATGAGCAGAGATACAAATTTGGGAGCCTTTAGTCTACACGTGATTTTTGTCTTTTTATTTGCAGTGGAAAGCATTCTAGTTGATACAGAAGCGGTTGATTATGCTGAAGAAAATAATTAACCCAAGAAGCCTGGGAAGGCTGGCAGAGATGCGACCCAAGTATCACATTAACCTTTGGTGGGAGGAGAGACGCTTCCCCCATCATCACAGGAAGGAAAGGGAACATGGGTGCAGATGCAGATGTTCGCGACTTTGACCTCGAAAAGGCGGGGTCTCTGGTCGAATGGGTTCTATTTCTCGATAAGGAAAGATCATCTCCTGAGAGCTGAGGTTGGAGAACAGAAGGGAAAGTATAAAATTATTATCACACGCTGTGAGAAAGCAAATGTACAGGAGAACTTCCGGGGTAGCGGGGCAGCGTTGAGTGTGCCTATGTGATCGTGGTAACATCCGCCCAGTCGGTCTGGTTGTGTGATTTTCTCCAGTAACGCCATGGGAAAGCATGACGAAGACAACAGTTGGTTTTATTTAGTGTTACAGGTCGTGCCAAAGTAATTGATGGAGGAAGGGAGAAGCAAGGAAGCTGAAGGCATTGGCCATGGGGCAATAGTAATGAAGCACCTTGGAATCTTACCTGAAACTCACTTGCACTAAAATTCAAACCCACGATTATTATTATTGCAGCAAAAGGCCCGGAAGTCAAAACCACAGCAAGAAGAGCACATAAATAAAAGACTCACCAGGGTGTTAGAATTGAGCTTTATGCTCTGCCAACTCCTCATTCCTTGTTCCTTTCTCTTTTTTCCTGCTCTTATTTTTTTTTAAGATTTTATTTATTTACTTTTAGACAGAAGGGAAAGGAGGGAGAAAGAGAGGGAGAGAAATATCAGTGTGTGGTTGCCTCTCACATGGCCCTCACTGCGGACCTGGCCTGCAACCCAGGCATGTGCCCTGACTGGGAATCGAACCAGGACCCTTTGGTTCCCAGACCGCGCTCAATCCACTGAGCCACACCAGCCAGGGCTATTTTTTTAATTATATGGTTTTAGTCCCTTGACACACCCTCCCACCCGCCGCCTTGTTCCTTTCTTGAGGAGAGGCTTTCACGCAGCCTGACTGGAGAGAGCAGTGAAGGCCTTGGCGTTGCAGCCTCTCCCAGCATCAGCCCTGACGTGTCTAGGCAGAGCCCTCAGCCTCTGCTACGGAGACGCAACCAAGAGATGTTTCTTCAACCAAGCCTTCCAGAAAGAGCAAAGGATATATACTACTTCCTTGCTGACTCACTTCTCCTGGCCGGAAGCTTCTCACTGGGCGCGTGGTGCTCCAGCAGCAGGACATGGGTGCTTGTTACTAAACCCTGCTCCTGAACAAGCGGAATTTTGAAGGCCCCATGGGGCTTGTGGGACGCTGGTGGATGGAGACTGTGCCAGGGCTGTGTGGAGGGGACGAGAAGCAGGGGTAGAACGGTGTGGAGCAGACACGCTTCAGGGAGACGATAGCCTGGTGTGAGAGAATGAAGTAGCAAGCAGAGACTCCAGAACAAACTGCAGGGCTTCGGAAGGCCTGGCAGGAGCTGAGATGATTTTCTGAGATGATGGAGTGTCGCCCCCAATGATGTGTGAAGAGGGGAGTACTAGGGGTCACAAGGTCATTTAGATTGCACACATGTGCACATGCATACACCTTCATGCCCGGAGGACCATTGACAAGGCAAGACTGGTATTTTTTTCGGGTTCCCTGCATAGAAAACTTTAACACAGTGCTTCTCGGACTGTAAGATGCACTGCATCAGAATCACCTGGGAATCTTGTTTAAAAGGTGGTTGTGAACCAGGAGGTCCGAAGTGGGCCCTTGGCTCTGCATTCCCACTTCTAACAAGCTCACAGCTGGGGCTGCTGCTGCTGCTGGTCCGGGGGCCACCCCTGAAGGAGGGAGACTCTGATACACTTGTCGGTGGCCCATTCCCACCGCGCAGCCATTCCTCCCCGTGCTGCGGCTGGCCGGCCGTGGGCCCAACTTCTGAACAACATCCTCTTGTTATCTAGTGTGTGCTCTCCTTGAACTTGGCATGACAAAGAATGGTAAAGGACAGAGTAGATACCTGACCCCCAACCGCTTGGGCCAGAAGGGATCGGGGGAGGGAGGAGTGCCCAGGGGCAGCCTGCAGGCACTGTGGCTTTTGTTAGCAGGGACATGGCCACCCCCAAGTAACCGACAGGGAGAATCAACACCAGACCCACCCAAAGCCATCAGAAGCTCGAGGGAGGGGGCGGACTGGTGAAGAGCAGGCTGGGGAGTGGATGTAGAGGGCGAACACAGAAAATCAAAAGGGTCAGCAGATCCTGTCTCTCCATGAAAATGCGTGTTTTCCATTGCTTATTCCTATCACAGAGCACGCTGGTCCCTGTGTTCATCATTATAAACCTGTATTGGTGTAGCCCTTGCAGGCCGGAAATTGTTTTCGTGTGCACTATGTCACGCCTCTGTCAGGTGCATGGACATGCATGGATCGTTCAGGGATACAGATGAAGCATTTGCCCCTGAAAACATGTGAGTCACCCGAAGGTACAGAGCAAGTAAGAGGCCAGGCCAGCATTCAGATTCAGTTCTTCTGGTCATCCCACCTCCTGCACAAATATCTGTCAGCCTTTTTGCACAATCTTTAGTGGGAAAAGTAAACATTATTTTTATTACTCGCTATTGAAAATAAGCAAAGTAAGAAGGCGGGGTGGTTTAAAAATAAACTTTGGTTAATGCATTTCAGAGTCACTCCCTATAGGAATTGCCTCCATAGAAAATTGCCAAGTCATTGGCTGATTCAGAGACTTTGCCCGAATTTGACCAGACTTGCAGGCTCCCAATTGAAATTTGCCTTTCTTTATTTCAGCAAATGCCTTATTACAACAATGCTGTACCTGCTCATATTATTTTTAATGTTTTAATGAGAAAAGCAAACTGTTACTGTACAATTTATGAATTTTATATCACTAGTAACTTCAACCTAAACCACAAGAGAATTCTAAATATAATTTGCCTTCACCCACAATTCTTTTGATATAAAACAAACCAAAGAGGCTTCGGGGCAGATTTCATTCCATAACAATGAGAAACTAGGGCGGACTAACATGTCTCTGAGTCCTACCTCATTGCCTTCCAAAATTTGGGGTCATTTCTTCCATTTTTTTTTTCTTTCCTCTTTTTGACTCCTTCTCTTCTCCCTCCTTCCTTTCTTATACCTACTCTGGGGACACAAGTTTTCCTATGAACCACGTGCATACATCGAAGGTTCCCACTGATGTATATAGTAAGCTATATAATAGGGATAATCTATAATAAGTATTTTCTAGTTATTCGAATAGACAACACAGTGGAACATTACTCAGCCTTAAAAAAGAAAAAAAGGAAATCCTGTCACGTGCTACAAAATGGGTGACACTTGAGAACATGCTAACTGAAACGAACTAGTCATCAAAAAGACTGTGATTCTACTTCTATAAGGCATCTATGGAGTCGGACCTACAGACACAGAAGTAAAACTGCGGTTGCTGGGGGAGGGGGCGTTGTAGTTTGGCCGGTGCAGAGTTTCAGTTGTGCAGGGTGAGAAAGTTCCAGAGATCTGTTACACAACAGTGTGACAACAGTTAACTCTTCAACTACACAGTCTAACGTGGTTAAGGTGGTACATTTGATGTTAGTTGTTTTTCACCACAATTTTTTTAAAATGTAAACGCTGCTTAGCGTTCAGGCTATACAGAAATAGACAGTCGGCTGGATTTGACCAGAGGGCCGCGTGTAGCTCGCCGACCCCTGACGTCATCCAGGGTCCACATTCCAGCTCCCCAGAGGTTTCAGTCGCCCCCTTCCCGGCTGTCCTCTCCACCCTCATTCAGTCCAGATCCATGCGCTGCATTTAGTTTCCTGTCCTTAGTCTCCTTTAATCTGGAACAGTTCCTCAGTCTTTCCTTGTTACATGACCTTGACACTTTGGCCATGGGGAAGAATAATATGTTTCCCGGACTCCACTCCACGTGTGCCAGGTGAGCTTTGGAAATTTTCGCCCCCCAGGCTAAGAACTGAGGTGAGTGGTATCTTGACCAATTGCCCTAATAGGCAATTGCCTTCCTTCATCCAAGAGACAGCTGGACTTGATAAATTCTCACCAAGAAGGTTGCACAGGCTTAGCCGATTCTGTTCCCAGGAGATCCAAGCTGTTTTCAGTGGTTTCAGAAACCAAACAGAGGGCGGGGGCTACGGAGGTGGTTGTGACAACTATGGAGGAGGAAGTCATGGGAGTGGAAATTATACTGATTTTGGAAATGAAAACCAGCAATCTTCTAACTACGGCCCAATGAACAGTGGAAATTTTAGTGGTAGCAGGAACTTGGGGGACCCTGTCCTGGAGGAAGTGGAGGAAGTGGAGGCAGTGGAGGGAGAAGCTGATATTGAGCTTCCTCCCATTCACCATGGGCTTCACTGTACAAATAGGAGAGGCTGAGAGCCCAGGTGTAACAGAATACCTTCAGGTTATTGAAATAACAACGTTAAGGAAATTATTATCTCGGTCATATATAAGTGTGCAGTGATACGGCAGAAGAAACCAGAGCAGGCATTGAGAGCCATTTTGTGAATGGATTGGATTATTTACTGACGTTACCTTACTGTGGAGGAAGGATTGGTAAAAAAAAAAAAAAGGCCTTTGAGACAGTTTCTTAGCTCTTTAATTGTTGTTTATTTCTAGTGGTCTTTGTTGGAGTGTACAAGCCGTCCTTCTTGGATAATGTTACAGCTGTAAGTTCCAGGTGGCATGTGGAAACTTTTTCTCAAAGTTTTGAAAAGCTACTAGCCAGGGTCATGGTGTACTAAGACATAATGTTTTTCCTTTAAAAACGTTAAGTGCCTGCGTAGAGTTAAGAAGCTATTGGACATTTATGATTTAATAAAAATAATTCTAAAGGAAATAAAAAAGAAAGAAACCAAAACCACAATGGCTTACAAAGGACTCCCCACCCCCAACCTCAACAAGGAGTCCAAAGTAGGAAGTCTAGGGGTCAAGAAACCAGATTCCGATCCTCTGCTCTTCTGCCCTCTACAGTGAGCAGCTTTCTTCTCCACGGTCACAAAATGCTTGTCGCACCAAGAAGCACTCTACGTTCCATGCAGGAAGGACAAAGGACAAGAGATGCACGTCTGTCAAGTTTGTTGCTTTTTATTTTAATCAGGAAAACAACTTTCCTCAAAGCCCTACCCATTAGACTTCTGGTCACATCTTATTGAGCGGAACTGTGTCAAAACCCCAGCTACCGAGGAGCCTGGACAGCGGTGTCCTTTAACTGCGCAAACCGCTGCCCTGAACAGAATCGGGGAAGGACCTGAAGGGGAGGCTGCATATTGGCCAGGGGAGAGGCATGGTCTGCGCCTGAGCGTCTCTACTGAGCGTGAGACGTTTTTAGAGTCTTTGTATCTGGTTCTCTGCTATTAATTGTATATGCTTTTTACTTTGGTTGCTTTGCAGTATTTCGGTTAGAGAACAGAGAAACAGTAAACTCTCTGTGCCCCAAATGGGAAGGACATGTTGCAACTGGATGTCACCACTTGGACTAAATATTTCAGGTAAAGGAAGGAGGTGGGCTGTCCTCTGTCCTTGGAGCCAGACTGTGGCCAAATCTCTCTTGGACTTCCCTGCCTGAGGAGGTGGGGCCGGGGCGTCGTGGTTTCTTCGCTGCTAGTATTTGATTTTGTACCTTGGGGCCAGAGGGTGGAGTTCGTCAGAGTTTGTGGCACATCATCACCACTGGTCTGCTGAATTCTCTCTGGCTCTCTAATTCCTCTCTCTTTCATTCATCGGTGTTCCTTGAAAACAAACCGAAAACTCTCCATTCCCTACTCTATTTCTCCTTCTGCTGTCAGCAACAATTGTGACATGCTTGACATGCAGTTTTGGTTTTTGGTAAATGTTCTTGCGTAATGCGTGCTGTGGACATAACCTTGTAATTTATAGAAGCGGTATTGGATCACCTACATCACTCTGTTCCTTGCTTTTCTCATGCAGCGTTGTGCTTTTACGGTTCATCCAGGTTGCTTCGTGCACAACTAACCTAGGGCTTCTGATTGCTACATGATGCCTCACAGTGTACCTTCACCACATTTTAACCCAATACTCTGTTATGAGCTGAATTGTGTTCCCCCAGAACTTGTATGTTGAAGTCCCAACCCCAGCACCTCAGAATGTAACTGAATTTGGGGATAGAACTTTAAAGAAGTGATTAAGGTTGGATGAGCCCCTATGAGTGGGCTCATACCCAAGGGATTGTATTTGTGGAGACAGGCCCTTGAAAGAGATGATTCACTTCAACTGAGATAGTTAGGCGGGTCCCTAATCCCACATGACTGGTGTTCTTAAAGGAGAGACAGAGGGACACCCGGGAGGCACCTGGACAGAGAAATGTCCATGTGAAGACACAGAAAGAGGGAGGCCATCAGCAAGCCATGCAGTGAGGGCTTAGCAGAACCCAAACCTGCCAATACTTTCCTCTTGGACTTGCAGCCTCCGTAGCCATGGGGAAACCAATTTCAGTTGTATAAGCCACTCAGCCGACCGGGTGTTGTAATGGCAGCCCGAGCTATGCAATACACACTCTCTCCGAGAAACCCAGATTTCTTTCAACAATTTTGTTGAAAGCTTTCGAAGCCAACAAACCTTTCGTGCGAGACTGGCAATACTGTCCAGCTAACATTCAATGATAACTTAATCTTATCTTCAAGAGCAAACTGAGAAGTCTTTTTCCTTTCACTCAGCGCCTTGTTCATTGAAAAGTCTGGCAAAGAGCAAACAGGAATCCTATTCCCAATGACACACGATTGGTTTAGGTAACCAAGACCTAAGCTTTTCAGTTGTTAATTGGCCAGAGATTGGTTTAGAGACAGTCTAAACAAGGAGAAATAGGAGTTTTGCTAGGAATTTGGGGACATGGATAGTTTTCTCTCTCGTAGGTCATAGAGTTCCTGCAGTCATTCTGTCACCGTGAGAAAGCACATTTTAGGATTATGCTGATGTCATGCAAAGCAGTGTGTCAGCATGAAACATGCCAGGTCATGATTCATACCAGCCCTGAAGCCCATCCTACCTCTGGGCTTTTCAGTCACACAAGCCAAGAAACCCGCCTCATTGTTTAGCCCCACATGAGCGAGGTGTAACTTGCAAGAAAAAAAATATCCTGAATGATACAGGTGAGCGCAGAGGCACAGATATGAATATCAGATCTGAGTTCATGGTCTCAGCAAGGATGGAGGACATGAGTTCATTTGCACCCTTCAGACCGGCAAACTGAAGGCAGCGATGTCCTCTGTAGGGAGCGGAGAGACCTACAGTGATGGGAGGAGTGTGAGTTGCTGGAACATTCTGGGAAAGTAATCTGATGATATGTTAGGGCTAGCATATAGCATATTGCTTACAAGATTGCTATTGCTTTAGGGCAAAGTGGTTGAATATTAACCCTTTCATAGGATTCAACCTAATACGTTAAAAACACACATTCTTTGACCTAACGATCTCACTTTTGGGAATCTAGTGTTTAAGAATAAAAGCATTAGAATGAAAGTGTTTCACACAGGAATATTTGTCACAGCCCTGTTGATAATGGCAAAGCAAAATGAGACTAGAAACAGCCTCAACTTTGGGGAATAAATGATCCTACATCAAAATTATGGAATATTCCCCACGAGCTTGGTAAGGAACAAGTTATGCCTGTGTCTGTTTACTTGGAGAGATGTCCTGATGTTAAACCAGAAAAGAGAAAGGTTCAGAGTACCATCTTTAGCATGATCCCCTTTTGTGAAGATGGGGAAACAACCGTCTGCATGTGTATGAATGGTGACGGAGAAGGGAGTGAAAGGGCCAACACCACCCTGGTGACATTGGTTACCTTACAGACAGGGGAATGGAGGAAATTCAGGGCAAGTTTTTACGTTCTCCTGCCGTTAAGGGGCACGTATGAGATGGTGGCCACTTAATGTGGAGGTTCGGATCCACAGACAAGGAAAGCCCCAAGTCAAAGGTGAACAGCCAAGCACTTAATGAAGCGAGAGCAAAACGAAAGGAAGAATCAAGATCATTCATCACCAGATGGGAGTTTACCAACACCGGAACACAGACACTATGCTCCGGTGTGCCCCGCAACAGAGCTCGTTGCTGGGAGCTGGCGTTTCTTTGGGTTTTCCACTTGCTGTGCTAGACTAAGCACTTGACGTCCATTAAAAAGACATGTAATTTTCACAAGGCGCTATTCATACCCCCATCTTGCAGATAGGTGAACTTAGGCTGTAAGAGGTTACCTAACTTGCTCAAAGCTACACCACTGCGGAGTGGTGGCATCTGGCTTCCAATCAGAGCAGTCAAAACAAAAACAAACACAAACCAAGGGTCTTCACATTGCGCACATCCCCTCCTTTAGAACTGATCTGGGAGAGGTCCCGTCAAGGGCTGGATGTTGCAAGGCTGGGGTTGGGGTGGGTGCCCCCAGTGGCAGGAGCATTCACTCCTACCTGGGAGAGTCTGTGAAGGACTCATCGAGCAGGTGACCCTCAAATTGGCTCATCAAAGGTGTGTTCATCAGGCAAAATAGGGACCAGCAGGCGAGGGACCAGTACGCATGCCCCGGGGTGGGTGGGTTGGTGCCTGACTAGCTGCCGGGCGGAGGAGGAGGTGGGGGGCGAGTGCCCCAGAGCCAGCATTGGCCCAGACCCCGGACCCTGCCTTCGCACGTCCCTGCCTGAGGCCACCCCTTTTCCCACGCATCCGCGTTCTGCAGGGTCCCCAGTTAGGGCACTGGTGCAGGTCCAACACCACCCGGGCCCGGCTCCAGCGGGCGGCTTTTACCCACACCCAGCCCTGCCCGGGGAGAAGCCCCGCCCTCTCTGGGACCGAAAGTACGTCCCGGCCCCAGTGCTGCGCGGCGCAATCTCAACCTCCTTCTGTAGGTAGCGGGACCTGCGGACTCGGTGAGTGAAGCTCCCCGCCCCGCCCCACTCCTGCCTCCCGCTGAGCTGCTAAGCGCCCTTTGCAGAGTGTTTGCGCGCTGGTCTCCCTCCCCTTCGGCTGAGTAACCTCCGGGACTTGCACTCGGTGGACACCGAGCAGCCGTTCCTGAGCCGCCGGTCCCCGAAACTTCTTAAGAGACCGGAAACGGGTGCCGGAGGGAAGAGCGCGGCCTGGGCAGCATTTCGGCGGCGCGGCGCGGCGGCCTGCTCCGGGGAAGGGGCTGGCGGAGGCGCTGGCGGGACTGAAAAATTGGGACCCGCGTGCAAGGAGGAGGGCGGCGCGGGGCGCCGGCAGCCCGGGGCGGGAGTGCCTGCCGGGCGCACGTCCACGGCCCGCTGCCCGGCCGCGTTCCGCGGGAAGCGCCCCCGGACCGCGCCCGCCGCTGCAGGCAGGCCCTTCCCTAGGGGATTCTAGGACCGGGGCGAATTCAGAATTCTCTGCGGCTGCCATTTTGGGAAAAGAAACAGGAAGGAAGAGCAGGGCTGAGGATGGGACCGCTCCTACGGCAACGCAGAAGCGTCCCCTCCGGGCCAGAGGTGTCCCCATAGTGCCGGGGGCAGAGTGGAACCGCCCGCGGCTGCGGCAGCACCGGGGGGAAGGAGGCGCGGGTCCCCGTGGTGCCGGGCAGTTCAGATTCTCGCCAAGGGTCTTCTCCCGGTTTCGTGTGGGTTTCCCTCTTTGCTGCCGAAGAAAACTCACGCCTGAAAGTGGGTCGGAGCAGCAGCGCCACTCGGTGGCGTTCAGTTGTACCTGAGACTGTCTTAGAACCTGTTGCTCTATCCCAGAGATTTTTCAGCCAGTGTGCCACAAGAATTTTTAAAACGTACAATACCTGACTGTTTAGTCAGGTAAATAGTGATCTCTTTTCCCTTAGATTGTCAAATAAAAAAATGGCAATAAGCAACACAACAGTAGCCATCCGGTGTGAATGAATCAAAATTACCGTATTTGCTGTGTATAATGTGTACTTACATTTTTGGTCCTGACTTTAAGGGGGAAAAAATGGTTCATTTTAATTTTTTAATTCAATTATTTATCTATATTTAGAAACAAAGCCGATTATTGTATTCCAGGACATTATGCTGCATACGGATGTCATTGTTTTCTAGAGTTACACTTAAAATTTTTTAATTTATTTTTAGACGGAAGGGAAGGGTTGGAGAGAGGGAGAGAAACCAATGTGTGGTTGACTCTCGCGTGCCCCCTACTGGGGACCTGGGCCTGCAACCCAGGCATCTGCCCTGACTGGGAATCCAACCAGAGACTCTTTGGTTTGTAGGCCAACACTCAATCCACTGAGCCACACCAGCCAGTGCTCTAGAGTTACACTTTTACTGCATAAGCATAAATGAAAGAATTAAACATATTTATATAGATAGAAAATTAGTACTACCCATGTATAATGTACATCCTTATTTTTCCCTCAAAAATTTCTGCAAAAAAAAATTGTGCATTATACACGGCAAAATACAGTATACCTTTTTTGTCAAATCAGCAAAAAATATATTTTCTGGAATATGCTATATTTTCTGGTGTGCTGCAGAAATTGAGTAATTAGTTTATGTGTGCCATGAGATGAAAAAGGTTGAAAATCACTGCTCTATCCATTTGAAAGATGTGCATGGATTTCCGAGTGGTTCTTTGTGTTTGATGCTGTTTCTTAGGCTTCACTTGGTGTGCAATGAGACATGGAGTATTTGCACACCAGGTTCAGTACCCTAGCGTTGGCTGGGAAGAATTTCTGTGTTGGTTTACATTTTCCTGGTCTTGAAGATTTCCAAGGAAGCCTCAGTTTTCTCTTCGGTACACTGTACGCTGGCAATGACAATAATATCTGTCCTCTAGGGAAGTTTATGAGGATAAAATGCAATGAGGCACATGAAGTGCTTAGCATAGCAACAAAAATAGTGACTACTAAATAAATGTGACTGATGCTAAGTGATAATAATGAGAAGTAGATGGTGGCTAGACCCGGCTGTCTGGCCTCAGTGCGATGGCTAAGGGAGCCGTAATAATCCAGTCACTTCATGACATTTGACTACATGTTTGCTGTGTTCTAGGAGCTTCAGGATGGTTCGTGCTAAGAGTTGGACCTTGAAGAAGCACTTTGAAGGCTTCCCTAAAAATAGTAACTTTGAGATAAAGACAGTTGAACTCCCGCTCTTAAAAAAGGGAGGTAAGGCATAATCATATGATTTGAATTGAAAGAGGTTGTATCAGTCAGCCTTTGCTGCATGAGAAACTACCCTGAAACTTAATGACTTCAAACAACCATCATTTATTATAAACAATTTTGTGGCCTCAGTTCATGCCTCATTTCTCCTCTGTGTGGCCTTATTAGCAGACTAGTTTGAGCTCTTTATTTTCACAGTGGTCACCTGAATCTAGAGCTTCAAGAATTGCCAAACTCCAATGTGCAAGTACTTTTCAAACCTCTACTTGGGTCATGTTTGCTAGTAAACTTGTCAAAGCAAGTCACATAGCCAAGGCTAAATCTAGGAAAGGGAAATAGACTTCTTGTTGGGAGGAATGTCACAGAGATGGGAGGTATTTGTGGCCATTTTGCAATCAGCCACAGAGGCTTTTTCCAAGTTCTCTATGTGAAACCTTGAGTTCACTTTGGAGGCTTCTTTCTTGGTCATTGAAACTCATGCTTGGGTGCATTCATCTTTGTGACTTTGACCGGACCATGGGAGGATTTCCTCTCTGTCCTGGTGAGTCCGATGAGGGCAGTGGGGTAGAGACACACAGTCTGTGTGCAGAGTGCAGACTCTCTCTGTGAGGAGACAAGGAGGTAAAAACCCTCGCCCTTCGCTGAGTAGCCTTCTGTCCACTTGGGGGAAGGGTCTGTTCAAGTCAGATCTAAAGAAATCTAAGGGAGAAAAATGGCAACATACTTCATAACATATTTGGAATGAGCTTTGTAGAGCAGACTCTAAGGAGTGTCTGTTAGGGGTGTTTCCAAGTAGGTTAGCTTTGCGAAAAGGGCACGTAATCAAGTAGCATGGCGAAGTCCGGCTAAATTGGGATAGGCAGGACTCGACTTCAGAATTCCGGAGAATGTGTACCAGCAACATGCGTATTCTTTAGTAGTAACTGGAACTGGTAAGGAAACCCTCTGTGGGCACTGTAACGTAATGGTTACAGACACAGCCCTGGGCAAGTCACTGAACCTAAGCTTAAATAAAATGAACACAAAAATTGTTGAGAATATTCTATGAAATAGTCCATGAAGAGCATGGAGTGCTGAGTAAATGTGATGACGATGACGACGACGATGATGATGATGATGATGATGCGCAACAACTGGCTGGGCGGGGCCAGATGTGAGTCCTTGCTTCTTCAATAGAAGGCACAGAGGAGAGGACACCCGGAGGCCAAAAGATTATCTGTGCTTATTTAGAATGTCAGGGACAACGAAGGCATCAGGCCTTGAGTTTCTAATTGCCTGTGGAATGTTTTCTTTTTGCAGAGGTCCTGCTGGAAGCTCTGTTCCTCAGTGTGGACCCTTACATGAGGTATTACTTCCCCCCTAAAAATTCTCATATTGTGTGTTAGGCCCTCTTTTAAAGTAGTTCATCTTTGAAAATACCCAACTGATCCAAAACGGTCATTTCCCCCTGATTCTCCCAGTGCAGTGTCAGTGGTGGGATTTGTGGGTGCTCACCTTTTGCAGGCCAAGTTCAGAGAAGCTTGGTGAGAAAATGTGAACCGACTCTGGTCCCTTCATTTCACAGTCAACTATCTTAATGTCCGCAGTTTGCCTCTCATTGCTCACCAGAATTGCTTCCAGAAAAACTAGAAGAGAAAAGAAGCCCATCTTCAAGTTGTCCACTTCACTACTGGCAGATAGCTTGAGTAGAGGAAGATGCTAAGACTAAAGTTAGGTTTTCTTGCCTTCTGTCTGCCTGCACTGTTTTAATTTGGGTAATCTGCAGGTGACTCAAACTGTGTACTCAGTGAATACTCTGGGAGGGGAGAGAATAAAAGCCTTCGTGGGCCACCAACTCCTCAGCAATTTTTTGCCTAGGTAATTTTGCCCTGTATGATGTGCACCCGCGTTTTAGTACTACCCACATATCACGCACATCCTTATTTTTCCCTCAGAAATTTGGGCAAAAAAGTGTGTATTGTACACAGCAAAATACAGTAATAGAGTCATCTTTCCTTTAAGTAACTTTTTTAAAATAACTGACTGATATGCAAAGCTTAGACACCACCCGAGTGCCTACAGTTCAACTCACTTCTGACACTACCTACCTGGAGATAGTGTTCGATCCCACAGAGTAAAGGCTCCATCCCACAGGAGGGTTCACCCCGCTGTAGGCACCCATTGCAAGTCCTGGTAGTTACCTCTGCTTCCCACCGACTGCTATAGTGCGGAGGTTCTAAACCACAGCCTCCTTGGATTCGATTAATTGGCTAGAGCAGCTTGGAACTCTGGAAACTAGTTTACTCACGGAGTCGCTGGTTTGTTATAAAAGAATGTAACTCGGGGACAGCCAGAGGAAAGAGATGCTTAGAACATGGTATGGGGCCAGGGCTCAGAACTTTGCTGCCCTTTCCAGGGGCTCCACATTCCCCGTGAATCAATGGGCTCACCCACACAGACCTCTCGGAAAGTTGTCCGTAGGAGGATTTTTTATGGAGGCCTCATTACATAGACACAATTGATTAAATTATTGGCCATTAGTTAATGACTCAACCCTGAGCTCCTCTCCCATTCAGGCAAAGGGTGTGGGTGGGAAAAAAAGTCCTAACCCAAAGCCATGGCTCTCTGGTAGACATCTTTCCTAAAGTCACCTCGTTAACATAACAAAAGACCTTTACGGCTCCCACCGCTTAGGAAATTCCAAGAGTTTTAGGAGCTCTATGCCAGAAAGGAGGACACAGACCAAATATATATTTTTGTTGTAAATCACAGTATCACAGCGAGTGTTTGGGGTAACATGTACCCAGTGGTACCTGAGTTACCGTAGGGTTTTAAAGTCATTGGTAGAAACTCACCCACCATGAGGCATCATGGTGAGTTTCTCATGTTCATTTCATGGAAGAACATCCCCAGAACGCTCCCTTGGGGTCCCCGCACTGAGCTGCCTGTCACCGCTGTCCTCCCACACTGCACCCAGCTGGACTGCCCTCCCGCATCTGAGTTTCCTTTCTGCACACACTTCCCCCGTGGTTAAACATTTGGCTTGAAGCTCAGGACGCCGTTTCCCAGATGCTCTTATTTATTAAGCATGAAATGTTCTTTTCTTTTTTTTTTCAGAGTGGCATCCAAAAAAATGAAGGAGGGTGACCCAATGATGGGGGAGCAAGTGGCCAGGTGGTTATTTCCATTTTGTTGCTAATCCCGGCCTGCAAGATTCGTATGCCGTGGCTGTATGTAAATAATTTTACACGTAATTTTATAATGGACTAGAAATTCTGGGACCACGTGTCCCCTCCATTATGATCTTGCAGAGGCCCCGAGCCTTGGGTCCAGGGGTTTTTATTGATGATTTCCGGGACGTTACCTCAGAATGGTATTCATTAACTATACATAGATTGTAGATTCGCTTTAGGTGGTAGACAGCCCGGAAGGTACGTTAAAAGGGTTATGCAAAGAAAGACAAGAGGTATGGCTGGACTTTGAAAGGATTAGCATTGGTCTAAGGAAGCTAGTTAAGCATTAGCATTTGTTCTTCCCATCCAGGGAGAGATTTTTAGCAAGAGCAAGGTTTTATTTTAGACGAGATCGGGCACATTCAGGGTGGTATGGCCGTAGACTGCAAGGTTTTATTTTAAATCTAAGGAACATGCCAGCCTGATTTCTCCACAGGAAATTCTGGTACCCCCCTCGTGGGTCCATGCACGCCGACTTATGTTCCACGAGAGACCATGCTCTTACTAGACGTGAAAACATAGGGCTACAATTCCCCACTGTGGGTGCATGAATTTCCCTTACATTTGTCCCAGTGTTTGGAAAATATCTCTCCCCTTTACCTTACGCTGTCTCCGTTCATCGCTCTCACAATTCCTCCAGTGTTTGTAGACCACTCATTGTTTGAACTTCGAAGCCACTTGGGAATTCTGTCCTTTTCCTGACCAATGGGAAGGGAGGAAAGGCTGTGAAATTGTCATCATTTCAATTTCATTTTGCTATCCTTACTTTTAATTACTAAAAAAAAAGTATTTGTCTAGTTCATAATTATTTTGTTAAAAATCAAGGAAAATGAAAAATTTGTCTCTTGGAAACTGGAAGTTCCCATATCATCTCAACCTCAGAGATGACTGTTGTTAATGTATTATTGTTTCAAAAAATTTTAAGTACACACTAACATTTATGATTTTTAAAAATGGGATTAGCATGGCTGGTGTGACTCAGTGGATTGAGCGCAGGCTGCGAACCAAAGGGTTGCTGGTTCGATTCCCAGTCAGGGCACATGCCTGGGTTGCGGGCCAGGTCCCCAGTGGGGGCCACGTGAGAGGCAACCACACATTGATGTTTCTCTCCCTCTCTTTCTCCTTCCCTTCCCCTCTCTTTGAAACTAAATAAATAAAGTCCTTAAAAAAAATGGGATTAATGGCTCTTCAGCAAATTGCTTTTTGTTAATATGTTATGGCTATCCTTTGTTGATAGTATATAATTATACTACCTATCTTTTTTTTTTTTAAGACTTTATGTATTTATTTTTAGAGAGGGGAAGGAAGAGAGGGAGAGAAATAGCAATGTGTGGTTGCCTCTCGAGCACCCCCTACTGGGGGCCTGGCCTACAACCAAGGCATATGCCCTGACCGGGAATCGAACCAGGGACACTTTGGTTCGCAGGCCGGCACTCAATCCACTGAGCCATACCCGCCGGGCATTTACTATCTTCCAATGGCTACAAATTATGCCACTGTTACATGCTATTTAACTAATCCACTACTGATAACTGTTTCCAATGTTTTTTTGGTTTTTTTTACTATAAATAGTTCTGCAAGGAACATGTATGCACTTATATGTGTGTATGTGTATATTCTTTGACTCCTTGGATGAATATTGTTTTACATTAAATTTCCAGAAGTGTAAATTCTAGGTCAAAGGAGATGCACATTTTTAATTTGAAGAGGTGGTGATAAATTGGTCTTTGAAGGGGTTGTATGAGTTTCCACGCCCAGCAATACCAGGTTGACGGTGCCCCACATGCGTGTGTGCCCACAGCTCGCTGTTGGTCTCAGCGATGTGAGAAGCCTCTGTTGATACTTCAGGCTGAGTTTCATTTGCATTTCTTTCATTATTAATGATGTTGACATTCTTTTTGTAAATTAATTATCAGTTTCTTCTGTGAATCATCTGTTTATGTCCTTTGCCCTTTTCCTTTAGGTCTTTTCATTTTTTTATATTGATTTGTAAAAGCTTCTCATCTGTTAGGAATATTACTTTTGCAAATAGTTGGGTCTTTGTTTATCTTTCTCCTGTGTCCAATCATAGTTTAAACATTTTATGAGAGTACTTTATTCATATTCATAATTATGGTTTCTTGGTTTCATTCATGGTGATAAAGGTATTCTCCCCTCCAAAAGGGCTAAAATATTTGTTTTCTTCTAGTATTTTTATTTACATTTTTCACATTTTATATTTTATTTTTTCACATTTAAATCTGAGTCATTTTATTTTTATTTTGGAATAAGGACTGAAGTGTTTACTTGATGTCCAAATGACTAGTCTGTTATACCATTTATTGGAATCTTACTTGGATTTTTATTGTGACTTCCGTGACTTTATAGATTCATGTAGAGAAAACTGCTCTCACTACAATATTTCAAAATATAAATTATAGCTCTCCATTTATCCATTTTTGTATGATAGCCTATTTAACAGTTTTCTTCATATAGGTCTTACACATTCCTTGCTAATAATCATAGAAATGAACATGTATTTGTGTTTGTTGAATTGGCAAAGGTTTTTTTTCCATAATACCCAATAGGAGAAGTGTTGTTATGGTACTCTCATACATTGAGTACAGAAGCAAAAGGTGACATAACCTTCTAGAAAGGAATATACAGCAATAGTTATAAATGTTTTAATATTCTTTAATCTAGTAATTTCATTTAAAGAAATACTGCCTAAGAAAATAGTAAGTTCTTTTTTATGAATATAAATTAAAGTGTGATTTAGCTTAGGAAAAATACTGGAAGTTGTGTAAGTGTCTAATAATGGAGAAATAATTACATTTATTATAGTTTTTGAAGGATCTTACATGACAAAAAGTACAACTTATGTAGACTAGTATAATGTTGAGAAAGAAGAATTAGGTTACAAAACATAAAATTACTGAAATTATGTAAATAAATGTATACACATTTAAAAATAAATCATTAAGATTGCCACAAAATATACCAAAATATTACAAGTTGTCTTTGTTTCATAGGATTAGAACTGATATTTTTATTTTATATGTTTTTAATTTTCTAAAATAAATGTATGTTATATATTAATAAATTTATGATCTGGGTGGGGGGAAATAGTAAAAAGTGGTAAGAATGGGAGACAAAGAAAGGGAATCAACAAATGAGACAAAAAAGGAGCAGCTTAGAGGGAGAGGTAAAAACCAATGGGGGAGAGGTTGGGTGACCCAGGGTGTTGGAAACAATGAAAGGTCAAATCAGACAATGAATGAAGAGTGTCCACTGGATTTTGCTATCGGGGTAGTTGTGACCATAGTGGAGTAGTAGAGGTATTACTTTGGAGGTGGGGAGGGAGAAAATGGGGGAGTTGAGCATCCTTATATACCAAGGGAAAGGAACAGTAGAGAGGAAAATGTTAATGATTCAGGAGGGAGGAGGGGCTAAAGAATGAAGGGTGAGCCCTGAAGAATATGAGGAACTGGTGTCCAGGGCATGTTGAGGCAGAGGATGGACACCTCTTTCTTACAGAGAGAAGTGGATTAGGACAGGGACAGATGCTGGAGCAGTTGAGAGAGTTCCTCTGTGCTGGCCCTTATATTTTCTTCAGAAGCAGGAGACAAATGACTGAGAGTTGAGACGGGGAGATGTGGGCAGGGTCCTCGTGCGTGGACTCTTGACCTCTGTGCTCCTGTGTATGCTAACCACACAGCATTCCGACTCTGCAGAGGCAAGAGCTTTCACGTGTCTTGCTGTGCTTTATCTTTCAGAGTTGTGGAAAGTAAAAACCCAGCCTTCCCAACAGGAACTATTGTTTTGACGTTTTCGGGCTGGACAACACACTCCATTTCTGATGGAAAACAACTGGAGATACTGCCTGAGGGGTGGCCAGACACATTACCTCTGTCTTTGAGGTTGGGGACAGTTGGCATGCCTGGGTGAGTTTGCTGGGTATATGTCATTTGTTAGAATGCCTGATACTTGGCATTTCCAAAATGATTTGTCCAAAACTTGGTTAGTAAGAGGAGACAAGACATTCTGCCTTGGCTGGTGTGGCTCGGTAGGGGGCGCGCAAGAGACAACCACACATGGATGTTTCTCTCCCTCTCTTTCTTCCTCCCTTCTCTCTCTACAAATAAATAAGTAAAACCTTAAAAAAAAGACATTCTATGTTCAGGGGCTGGTTAGAGAAGACGGTGGGACTAAGAAGGGAGGAAGAGCGGGCTAGGCTAGAGTTAGCCTGAAGACAAAAGGAAAGAGAGAAAATCAGATCAGAGACACTCAGGTACAAGGAGGAAGAAGGAGTGAGAAGCAATGTGGGACATGATCCCGATCCCCTTCAAGCAGCTGGCAAGTGGTCACTCAAAGGCACCACCTCCTCCTGTCCCTGGGAGGGTCTCAACTTCACTCATCCCTCATCTCTGCCTCCATTTCATAAGTTAAAAAGGGAAAGAGTTCAATCTACCTTGACATTTCTGTATCTGTATACTTCCTCCCCTTTCCCTATACACTTCTGGGTTTCCTGAGGGGCAAGCTGAATTAACCTGAACTTTAACTACCGTATTTTGCCATCTAAAATGCACACCCACAGGTTACTGCTACCCATGTATAATGCACGTGCTTCGTGCTATGCATGTATAATGCACATCCTTATTTTCCCCTCAAAAATTTGGGAAAAAAAAATGCACACAGCAAAATACAGCAACGAAGATGAATCCCAAGTATGGGTTGCTCAGTCTCTGAGCTTGGCACAGGTTTAAAATATTCATGTCTCTTTGCCTCAGGAAGTTCTTCCTACCTCTCGGGAAGGCAGGCTCCTAGTCAGTTCACCCTGTGTCTACTCTCCGGTCCCGGCTACACTCTGGCCCTCGTGTTTCCTTTTCTGCCTTGGAAAAGCAAGGCCGATTGAATTCCTCTCTCTCGGAGTTCCCAAAACTTCTCTAGCCTGGAATTCATTTATTTCCATTCTTTCACTATGTTGTGTGATCTTTCCCCTCCCTCCCTCCCCCACTTCCTTCCTTTCTTTTTCCCACCTCCTTTTTTCTTTTTCATACTTTAAAGGACTTTAAAAAAAAAATGAAATGGAAATAATATGCCCTCACACGATCACCCTCTAACAAAAAACAGTCCCACGTACCCCAAGATCATATTCTACTCAGAGTGTGAACTGTTCAGTTTCCACAGCCAAGAGACGGCATTGTGAAGCTAGGGGATGCTTCCTACCATGTTAGTTAAATTAGCGGGCACGATACAGAATTCCAGCACTTCCTGGTCGTTCCTGCCTGCCCTGTCCCCTCTGCTGGAGAGAGCTCTTCCTCCTTCCTTTATCCCACACATCCTTCTCCCGAAATTGTGAGCTAGGTGTCAGCTCAGGAGCGAAGGTAGGCATGAGGAGACCTAAGGGAAAGTCTCTTATGACTGAGTTGGGGAGAAAGGAATTTGAAAACAGGGAGTCTTGACTCCTACAACAGAGGATAATTTATTCCTTTGATACATTTCTTATTTACCTGTTCCAAGCCCCTAAGGAGTGCATTTCTATTCTAGTCAACTTCATCCCAGCTGTTCTCGGTGACAGAAGGGAGGAGTGAAGCCATGCCTGTCTGTAGCCTCCTGTAGTGACACAGCCACCTGTTCTTTGAGAATTCCTGCCATCATGAGCTACTTATCCATGGGATAGGTCAAAGAATATTGGCACTTCTGCCATGGACTGTAAAAGAAGTTCAACTTTGAAACGTAGGGGTGTCTTTCAGTTATTCAAGCTCTGCGGATTTAACAGCCCCCCCCCACAAAGTACTGCATTGTTGCCTTCAGTAGGGCCTTTCTCTTTTCTCAGTTGAGTTGAAAGAATTCATATGTTTTGCTGTCCAGCCTGTTGATTCTGCCCGGCTTAGTGTAAAGTATGTCTTGAATTTCTCTCCAGAATGTCTTTACTGTTGGCTTCTCCATGTAATCTTCATTTTATTTTTAAAAACTGACGATGTTTGGAAAAGGCCTTGGGAATCTTAGATCAAGAGATTGAATAGAAAGCTGACCGTGGAGCCCTGACTGGTGTGGCTCAGTTGGTTGGGCGTCGTCCCAAAAAGCAAAGGGTCACCGGTTCCATTCCCAGTCAGGACACATACCTGGGCTGGGGGTTTGGTCTCTGGAGTACGAGAGGCAACCGATCTATATTTCTTCTCCTGTCTCCTTCCCTCCCCCGCTCTAAAAAGAAAGCTGACTGTGGAAATGCCTCCAGGGTAGCTTGGGAGAGGGGGTTCTGGCTGTCACAGGTGGAATGGTATGAGAAGAAAAGGTGCACTCTGCTTCTCTTTGGGGTTAGGCCGCTCACCCAGCACACTCTGCTGTCCACATTCACTGATGTGGTGGTCCTCAGTTGCTAGCATTCGTGAGAGTCGCCTGGAGTCTTACTGAAATCCAAATTTCCACATCCCAGAATGTCCAAATCTGTGGGTCTGGGGTGGGGCCCAGGAATCTGAATTCCTAATAGACACTCTAGGCGGTTCTGAGGCAGGCGGTGCTCCATTCAGCTCTTGAGAGACACTGGGTCAGGGGATTATTAGATATTTGGGTCATTGGAAAAAGTGCTGCCGATGCCTTCCACTGCCTTTGCCTCCAGAGCTCGACTCTCACGGACCTTCAGGGGTCGTCAGAGGCTGAGGAAGCTGAAGTTCCGCCAACGTGTAGGGTCTGTTTACATAGAAATAACGTTACGTGAATTTGTCTGAAACGTTGAAAGCGGCTTAATGGTCACCATAATGGATATGGATTTCATTGGCTCAGACTCAGGGTTCAAAATAAAGCCTAAAATCTTTCTATTGCGCTGTATCTCTCTTTCAAGCCCTCATTTTGGCTGATGGAGTGAAATAAAAACTCAGTTCTACTCAGTGATTTCTCACACCATTTCAGGTTTCAAGCTCAGAGTTTCCTTTCTCTTTCCCCTAGGGTCGACGCAAGCTCTGAGGGCTAATGCAAGTTCAGTGTTGGTAGAAGGGGGACAACGACTTCTTGAACCTGACCTGTCTTAGTTTTAGTTTGGTCTCCCGCTGAAAGTGTAACTTCTTCCATTGGGTCTTCAGCCACGCCTTCTTCTGAGCTGGCCATCCACCCGCTCTCTCCACCCGCTCTCTCCACCCTGCCATTTGCCGGCCTAGTGGTGCTTTTCCTGTGAGCTAACTTCAACACCCCATCGCAGTGAGAGGAGGGAGTTTCAGGAGTTTTTCCATACTGCTCTGGAGCCACGGGACACTCAAGGTGTTTCTCTCCGCCCCTCTATGGCGATGCATCTGGATAACACAGAGGCTTTCCCCATAAAGCCTGCCATCTCCCTAAGGCTTACACGGGAATGAGGCACAAGCTCTCCGTTCTTGGATCCCCGAAGTTCAAGGGGGACTTCTCTTCCTTGACCTGGTGACAGACAGGATGCAGCCCCTTTCCATTCTTCATTCACGGTGAAGACGGTGCTTCTTCATTCCCACCGTCCTCCCATCATCTTTATTTCTGTTTGGGGAAGGGAGGTGGGAAGGAGGAGGTGAACCATTAGTGACTGGTAGTATTTATTTCCTCTTGTTTTCTTTTACCTGGATCCATGGCAGCGGGCTGCTGAGAAAGTCTTTGGGGTGTATCTGAATGAGTTATAGGGCAAAGCAACATATCTTTCCTTAATTTTCTTTCTTCAGCCTAACAGCCTACTTCGGCCTACTTGACATCTGCGGAGCAAAGAGTGGAGACACAGTTATGGTGAATGCAGCTGCGGGGGCCGTGGGCTCTGTTGTGGGGCAGATAGCTAAGCTCAAGGTAAGTGCCCTCCCCCAGGAGCAAACATTTACTCCGCAGCCACCATGAGCTCTGGGAACACAACGGCGGACACAGCAGACGCCCCTAGCCTTGGAGTTCAGTCTCGTGGCTCTTGTTCAGAAATTGAAGATTGAGAATGACTGAGAAATGGAGAGAGTGAGGAAAATGGAGGAAGTGAGAAGACCTGAGCGTTATTTTTCAACATTGCAGCTATCAAACCATAAATGGCCTCTGTTTAGAATAGTGAGTTTGTAAGCAGTAACTACTTTCATAGTTTTTACCAAACATTTTTTGTTACAGCCTTATCTCCTCTCTGTACGATTTCCCCCAACAGCAGAGGAAGGGGCTTGAGATCAGCCAGCCAACCAACCGACATGGCCCCTTGCAAAGGCTACCGCAGTCATCCTAGAGCGGTGGGGCCATGGCTTGGGAGCTCACTCCTGGGAGGTACTGTGGACGTGGAAACCCTGGCTCTGATTTGAGCAGGTGTCCGTGTTCAAGAGATCTGATGTGAGGGAGGAGGTACAGGCATCAGGCAGCTCAGACCCAGTCAGGACGTGTCCCACAGTGGTAATGTTCCGAGGTGATCTGGCTCAGCTGGTCCTTTGTCAAGGCTGGGGTGCAGAATTCAGAACCTAGCTCCTAGGGACAGAGTTAGGTGGAATGCCAATGAGTACAGGGCTACAGCCAATGGCCAAGGCTGATTCAGGCTGGTCTCCAGTGCTAATGGGAGCTTGGAATACAAATAAGAGATGAGACTACCATGGAGGTTGCAGGAAGAGTTTATTTACAAGTAAGTAAATAAATAGGAATAGGTGTTGCATTTTATGAAACGTCATTTCAGCATTTACCAGGTAAGCTTTGCCTTTAATGAGTTCCATTAGTTTTCCATATTCAATCATTCTAACATTCCTGGAATAAGCTTTATTTAACTATGGTATATTATGGATTTGTACCTTTGAATTTTATTTGATCACATTTTAAATAGAATTTTTGCATCTATATTTATAGATGAGTTTGGTTTAAAGTTTTGGGGCCTTTTTTGTTCTGAACTTAGCAGTGTTTAGCTTTGGGTTATGCTAGACTTACAAAATGAATTAGTAAACTGTCCAACAATCAAATGTTAAATATTTTCTTTAACCTATAAGGCCTATTTATTTCAAAAGTTTGATGGGACTTACCCTCAAAGCTATTCTTTTAGAAACCCCACTGGAGACTACCATGCTAAAAAGTTTGTGCTTAATCCTTAAAGGAGAGATATGATTTGTTCTGCATTTTAGAGAAGTCACTTTGGCCTTGGTTCCCAGTTCCCAGGGACAAAGTATTAGAGACAAGGAGTCCGATTAGGAGACTCTTTCAATAATTCAGACGAAAATTGTGATGCACTGATGGAAGCAGTTGGAGGTCAGGACAAGCTTTTAAGGATACCTGGTAGAAAACGGGGAGCGGGGGGAGTAACACCTGGTGATTGGATGTGGATAGAAATGGAACGAAACACATCTCCTGTGGTCTGCACGTCTCAGGCTTGGATAATGGAGTGGTGCCATTGGCTACAATAGAGACCAGAGGAGGAGCAACATGTAAATGAAGAAGGAAAGAAGACATTCTGTTTCAGACACATTGATTATGAGGTCCTTCCGGGCTGTCTGTGGGAAGGTTATTGGAAATACTGATTTGGAAGTCACTCAGAAGAGAGACACGAGCTGGAAGTAAGAGATGAGGGAATCGTCTGCATGAAGGAGGCACAGAGGTTGTAAGAGAAAACGAGATCCTCCTGAGTGTATAAGGCTAGAAGGCAAAGAGCACAAAGGATGCAGCTTTTGCAGAGGAATTTTTTGCTTGAATCCTGAAGGAATGGAGACAGTGTACAGCAGCTAATTTTTGTACAGATACATGTATGACCTCAAAGGTCTTTCCCTAACTGAAAGTGCACGGTGGCTCATGGTCCAGTCTTCATGATACATTCAGAATATGAGAGAGTCAAGGGGAGGGGGCCGGGGACTGAGGGGAGAAGGGTTTTCAGGAACTACTGTAAAGGACACATGGACACAAAACCAAGGGGGAGGGTGGAAGCAAGGGAGGGAGTGGTGGGGAGAAAATGCAGACAACTATAATTGAACAACAATAAAGTAATTAAAAAAAAAAAAAAAGAATATGAGAGCTTTCCGAAGAGCTACTTTCTACGTGCCAGTATAATCTCTAGTCTCATTCTGAAGGTACTTTTCAAAATGTTCTCCAGTTCCTCTGTGATTAAGCAGTATCAAGTCCGATGCTTTGGGCCAAATCAAACGATAAGAGGGCCGTTACCAGGGGGGCTGTCTATGAAATGAGAGTCCCAGATCGGAGCCATAATAACAGTCTAATGGACGACTACACCAAGAGACAGCATGCGAGTCAGTGCAAGGGGAGAGAAGCCCCAAAATAAACAAGAGACAAATGAACACGTCAAGACAGCAGGTTGAAATGAACTGCAAACCACATAAACATAGAAAGGATGTGCTGGGCATTCGGAGGCAAGCTGAAGTTATTCTTGGGGTGTAGGCTGGTTCGGGGACTAGTTTCACTTATGGGGCCTTTTGGCCCATTGTGGTGGTAATCCTCGTGTGTGTGGCTCAGCACCTCCAGGGGGTGTTCTAGGGGAATCGGACCATATTAGGCCAGAAGGGTGGAGTTGGTCTATGCTTGTGACTTAAAAATGGTTTCCATTTTTTCCCCACTCAGGGCTGCAAAGTGGTCGGAGCGGCAGGGTCTGATGATAAGGTTGCTTACCTTAAAAAGCTTGGATTTGACGTTGCCTTTAACTACAAGACAGTAGAGTCTCTGGAAGAAACTTTGAAAAAAGCGTCTCCTGGTGGTTATGATTGTTATTTTGATAATGTACGTACAAATTAGACTTAAAGTATGACTTATTAACAAAGTAACGATGCAAGGGAATATACTTCCGGAGTTTCCATCTAAAATCTATAAAGAGCCCTGGCTGGTGTATCTCAGTGGATTGAGTGTGGGCTGTGAACTGAAGGGTCGCCAGTTCGATTCCCACTCAGGGCACATGCTTGGGTTGCAGGCCAAGTCCCCAGTGGGGGCCACGTGAGAGGCAACCACACACTGATGTTTCTCTCCCTCTCTTTCTCCCTCCCTTCCCCTTTCTCTAAAAATAAATAAATAAAACCTTTAAAGAAATCTATAAAGGAAGTACCTATGCCTTAAAAAAGCTTTATTGTGATATGTCACCATATAAAATGTAGAACTTGATAGTTTTTAGTATAGTCACAGAATTGTACAATTGTCACCACAATCAATTTTAGAGCATTTTTGTCACACTAAAAAGAAATGCTGTACTTATGAGCATTCGCTGCCCACCTCCCCTGAGAGTGGTCTTTTGTGACTGGCTTCTTACACTGAGCACGTTTTCCAGGCTCATCCATGTTGCAGCATGTATCAGTGATTCATTCCTTATTGTGTGGCCAAGTAATATTCCATTGTGTTGATAGACCACATTTTATATATCCATTCATCAGTTGATGGGCATTTGAGTTATTTACACTTTTTTGCTATTATATAATGCTGCTATGAACATTCATGTATAAGTTTTTGTGTGGACATCTGTTTTCATTTCTCTTGGGTATACACCCACAAGTGGAATTGCCAGGCCATATGGTAACTTCATGGTTGACATTTTGAGGGACTGCCGAACTATTTGGCAAAATGGCTGCACTATTTTACATTCTCATTAGCAACATATGAGGGTTCCAGCGTCCCTACATCCTCACCAACACTTGTGATCTGTCGTTTTTGTTAAGGCTTTCCTAATGGGTCTGACGTGATAATTTCATTGTGATTTGTTTTGCATTTCTTTAAGGGCTAATGATATTGAGCATCTCTTACTGTGTTTATTGGCCATTTGTATATCTTCATCGGAGAAATATCTGTTCAAATCCTTTGCCCATTTTTCAATTGGGTTATTCATTGAGTTGTAAAGGCTTCTTTATACGTTCTGGACACAAGTTCCTTATCAGATACAATCAGTTCTTGGTGTTCCTGGTCTATAAAGTCACTGAACCATTCATTGCTCCTAGAAAAAGGATATATACACACACATCTTACGCAGATTACAATCTTAAATCCCCAAACAATTTTTCCTATAGCTTCATTTTCTTTATTTTACAAATGAGAATACGAGGTTCAGTGAAATGTTAAGTAACTTGCCTGTGGCTGCCCCACGATGGAGGCAGATCCTTCCAAAGCTGGGGTTCGTACTCCATCCAAATGGCTCCAGAGCCAGAACTTCTTGAAGTAGACTGCAGTGCCCTCTACTGTCTTCACCCTCTGGGAAATCTCCCTAAGAGAGCTGAAAACAGAAGGCAGAGCCATGGCCTTGTTTGATGTTGGCTGGGAACTCTGCATCTCCACCTGCTCTGCATGTGCTGGCAATGAACCAGGGGGAACTTTGTGAGTATTGATTTGAGGGTTATACGTAAATTTTAACAAGCAGTCCAATTCACAGATATGGAACCCAGTAATAATAATGAGGATTCACTGTGTATGGTTCGCAAATATTTTCTTCTGTTCTTTTTGTAAGTTGCCTATCACTCTCTTGATGGTGTTCTTTAAAGCACAAAAGTTTTCAATTTTGGTAGTCCAATTTTTCTTTTGTCACTTGGGCTTTTGCTGCTAAAGCAAGTAATGTGAAATGATGATTATAAATGAATAATTATCTTGAATCTTCTAATGTTTAGATTATTTAAGGTTTTTTTGTTGTTGGGTTTTTTTTTGGTCCTGTTTAGGTAGGTGGAGAATTTTCAAACATTGTTATCTGCCAGATGAAGAAGTTTGGAAGAATTGCTGTGTGCGGGGCCATCTCCACATACAACCTCACGTGTCCGCTTCCCCCAGGTAATGAGCTCATGCACGTGCTCACGGGTGTAGGGAGACTGATTCGCAGACATGGCATCAGAGTCTTAAAAAGATTTTAGTGACTATCAAAATATTGAAAAGACTTCCTAATATTCTTTTTTTTAATATATGTTATTGATTATGCTATTACAGTTGTCCCATTTTCCCCCCTTTCTTCCCCTCCACCCCCACCCCCCCATTCCCCACCCTTTAGTTTTTGTCCATAGGTCATACACATAAGTTCTTTGTCTTCCACATTTCCTATACTACTCTTAACCTCCCCCTGTCTGTTTTCTACCTACTATTTATGCTACTTATTCTCTGCACCTTTTCCCCCTTTTTCCCCCTACCACTCCCCTGTTGATATCCCTCCATGCCTTATATAAATCTCTTTAACATTTCATACAATAAAGGCTGGGTGATGATGAACTCCTTGAACTTGACCTTATCTGAGAAGCGCTTTATCTGCCATTCCATTCTAAATGATCGCTTTGCTGGATAGAGTATTCTTGGATGTAGGTCCTTGCCTTTCATGACTTGGAATACTTCTCTCCAGCCCCTTCTTGCCTGCAAGGTCTCTTTTGAGAAATCAGCTGACTGTCTTATGGGAATTCCTTTGTAGGTAACTGTCTCCTTTTCTCTTGCTGCTTCTAAGATTCTCTCCTTACTTTTAATCTTGGGTAATGTAATTATGATGTGTCTTGGTGTGTTCCTCTTTGGATCCAACTTCTTTGGGACTCTCTGGGCTTCCTGGACTTCCTGAAAATCTATTTCCTTCACCAGCTTAGAGAAGTTCTCCTTCATTATTTGTTCAAATAAGTTTTCAATCTCTTGGTCTTCCTCTTCTCCTTCTGACACCCCTATGACTCGGATGTTGGGATGTTTAAAGATGTCCTGGAGGTTCCTAAGCCTCTCCTCATTTTTTTGAATTCTGTTTCTTCATTCTTTCCTGGTTGGATGTTTTTTTCTTTCTGCTGGTCCACTTCGTTGATTTGAGTCCCAGTTTCCTTCTCATCCCTTCTCATTTGTTCAAGTAATTGTGACAGTTTTTTTTCGAATCCTGTGAGCATCCTGATTACCAGTGCTTTGAACTGTGCATTTGATAGGTTGGCTATCTCTTCGTCACTTAGTTGTATTTTTTCTGGAGCTTTGATGTGTTCTTTCATTTGGGCCATTTTTTTCTCGGTGTGCCTGTTACTTTAAGGGGCGGAGCCTCAGGTGTTCACCAGGGCGGGGTAACCCACATTGCTGTGTTGTGACGCTGTCTGTGGGGGTGGGGCCTGAGAGAACAAAGGCACGTGCTCTGTTCTCTGCACTTCCCCAGCTACCCACAAACAAGTCGGGCCCCTCTCTGCTGGCTCCAGCCTGTACCATTCCAAGTCCCTGTGGGTCTCCCCAGCGAGGCCGGGAGTTCCTCCCACTGCCGCCTCAACCCCCACAGGTGTAATCAGTTGGTGGTTTGAGACTTTATTTCCCTGTGTTGGTGGGCTGCGTGGTCTGTTCAGCTCCCCAGCTTTTCCTCCTGATTTATCTGCGCGAGAATGAGGGACCGTCTGGTCCACCAGTCTCAGCCCCGGTTTCGCCGAGTGCACCTACCGAGTTTTGACCAGGCGCGTCCGCCACGGGCTTCTCCGGGCAGCTGGAGCGCTGCCAGTACCGCTCCACAAACCGTGTCTTGCCGAGTGCTCTCCACCTGGCTCCGCCCCGCTTACCGGTCTGGGGGAACACGTCTTCTTTAACTCCTTGGTTGTCAGACTTCCACTCAGTTCAGTTTTCTGTCAGATCTGGCTGTTTTTGTTTTTTTTAATTGTTGTTTTTCCTCTTTGGTTGTGCAAGGAGGCACAGTGTGTCTACTTACGCCTCAATCTTGGCCAGAAGTCAGACTTCCCGATATTCTTGATGAAATAGTACTTATCAGCTTGTGTTTTTATGGAAAGAAATAACAGGATCTGAAAATAAGAAACAAACACATACTAAAAGCTTTAGTTTTTTACCTGCCTCCTGAAAAGTTGCAAAAAGACAGCCATGATTTAATTTAGAAACTGCACACCTGGGCCTGGGTGGTAAAATATCAGGGTTCTTCAGGACACTCGGGATAGTGCTAGAGGTGCGAGTGGAAGCAGGCGACTTGAGGCGGGCGATGGGGAAAGCAGGCTGCCCTTTCCTCCAGGCCGTGGTGGGCAGTGGTTCCCCAGGACACCCTGGCCTCCCGAACCGACAGTTTCCACTCAAAGGGAAAGGAGCGCACGTTTCTGCCACCTTACCATTCTTTGATTGTCTTTGTTTTGTTTCTCTGGAGCCTCCCCATGTCCTCCACCCCTCCACTTCTTCACTCCCTTATGCTGAGACCGCCCCCTCCCACCTCTATCGCTATAAAGGTCTAGAAGCGGTGTCAGCTGGAAAACTGAGTTCACTAGCTCCCCGTCTCTGAGACGTGCTGTATAGGCCCCTGTTTTACGGAATGGGGCGGTGAATGGCTGAGCAGACCAGAGGCTTCGAATCCTATTAGCGACAGACTCAGAACAAAGGCAGGTCTTCTGAACAACTCACACAGAGTCCTTTTCTGCTACCACATTTTGTGCTGTTGGCGAGATAACAGATTTACTGTGATCTGTCCAAAGAAGGGGCAAAGCTCAAAAAAGAATCCTGCAGGTTATTATCAGGATCTAGGCAACCATAAATAGACTGGTTTTTCATTCTGGGATGGGCTTGACTCATGGGAATGAAACCTCATGGCCCTGCTAGTTAATAGCACGTAATTTGCACCCTCCCGCCAGAGTGATGGGCAGAGGAAGGACGGACAACCTGTAGATTCCCTCCTGAGCTGTGAAAAATCAAAGACATGACCTTCTCCAAGAAGGAAACCACCAGGTTCATTTGGCAATCTTACTGTTTGGGACCTTTTCCCCCCAAGATTTTTCTAACTGATGCTAAGCTAGAGTCATAAGAAATCTTTTGCCCGTCAGTTGGGCAAAGCCCCAGGGTACGTTTTCCTGCCCACACTTCAATGAAGTGCAGCCACATATTTTGGATACAGTAACTTGATGTATTTTTTTTTAGCAATTAGTCTTTGGAAGTTCAACTGCTCAGATAGGTCTTTGAGATGTCAGCTGGCCTTGTTCATTCCGTTTGAAACAGAGAGGATGCTGTCCTGCGTCTGATCTCCAGAAAGTCTAACATATTTCCCTGTTAGGAAAGCTCAGAGGCGAGTAATTACGCCTCCCAACTTTCATGCCACATATTTTTTTGGTTCTCCATGAAAAAACCCACATTCCCGTCAGAGTGGACAAGCCCAGAAACAGAATTTCATCTTCTCCCAAGACGAGGAAATGCAGGTTCCAACCCGTTACCCAAAAAAGAAACGTGGTTGGTGTGGTTCTTCTGAAGCTGCACGCTTTCTGCAAGACCCGTCTAGAGTCTGGGTGTGTCACTCTCCCGTGTCACTCTCGTGGCTCACTCATCCTGCATCAGTTTCTCTTAGCTCGGACGAAGCCCCATTTCTCTGACGGCTAATGTTGCTTTCTTCAAAGCAGCAAGCGGGGACTTGAGGCCTGAGCGATGGCAGTTATCAAAGATGCTGAAAATAGATTCTGCCACTCATCTTGTCCCTTCTGGTCCCGACTGACCCTGACTTCCTGGCACTTGCTCGGGTGTCATTCCTTCTGTCTCTGGTCACTTGAGAGCCTTGGGAAAAGAAACCAGGCCACCTCACCACCTTTTCTTTCTCACACGGAACAGTGCTGCCTCGCACGCTGCAGGGTCACCTGGTACTTTTTCTGGGCTGGTGGTTCGCAGAGTGTGAGCCCAGGACCGGCAGCGTCACCATCTCCGGGAACTTGTTAGTAATACGTATTCTTGGGGCCTACTCTGTAGCCGCGATCAGAAATAGGGGGAGGGGCCGCGCATGTGACTCTGATGCACACTCGAGTGCGAGACCCAGCATGCAGGCCGACTCTCGGTGTCCTGAAATGGTGAGGACAGCCGCGGGTGTGGGAGTCGGGAGCCTCTCGATGTCTTCTCTCATTGGCTCTTAGTCAATAACCAAGGGGTGGACACTGGTTGTTTCTTATCTCCTCTGAGTACAGAACAGAGATGGGTTTATGCCATGGAGTGACTGCATTAAGCCATCAAGAAGAACATGCTAAGTATTGGGAATGTGAGGGTCTCCATTCTCGGGCAGTGCAGAAATGTTTTCATGTTGTCCTCAGGCCCCCTTGCTGTTCTGTAGACCTGTTTGGGAAGAGGGGGCGGGCCTTGCCTCTGGCGTGTCCAGGATGACCATTCCTTGGCCGTCTGACCTGCGCAAGGACTGCAGTGTGTTTCCTGTGGCTGCCGTAACAAATCACCGCAGACTTAGCAGCTTAAACCTGATCACACGTATTGTCTTAGAGTTCCGAAGGTCAGAAGTCTCAAAGGAGTGAGCACTGCTGTGTTCCCTCTGAAGGCTCCAGAAGAGAGTCTCTTTTCTCGCCTTTTCTAGCTCTAGAGGCTTAGAAAGAGTCTGTGTTTCTTGGCTCATGGCTCCTTCCTCCATCTTCAAAGCTGGCAGCATAAGATCATCGCATTTTTCTTTCTCTCTCTCTCTGACCTCTGCTTCCATCACCGCACATTCTTTTCCCGACTCTGACTTTGCTACATCCCTCTCTCCCTTACAAGGACCCTTGGGATGATACTGGGCCCACGTATATGCTACAGGATAGTCTCCCCACCTCAAGTTCTTAAGTGTATCTGCAAAGTCCCTTTTGCCATGTAAGGTACCGTCTTCACAGGTTCTGGGCACTAGGACATGGACATCTCAGGGGCGGCCATTATTCTGCCCACCCCAGAGGGCACATTGACGTGTGGGGAGCCCCGCGGGTCAAGAAAGAGTAGAGGAAATGGAAGGGGGGGCAGTATGAGGGCAGCGACGTGACCTGTCTGCTTGTTTTCACCACGGCCACCTCCCTGGGCCCTCCCGCCCAACGTGTCTCCTCTTCACAGGCCCGCCCCCAGAGGTGGTTATCTATCAGGAGCTCCACATGGAAGGGTTCCTCGTCACCCGCTGGCAAGGAGAGGTCCGCCAGAAGGCTCTGAAAGACTTGCTGAAGTGGGTCACTGAGGTAAGGGCCTCCAGAGCCAGATTTCAAATTTCCACTGCAAATACATCCCACGGCTCCATTTTATAGCAAAATACCTAGAAGTGTTGTCTGTACCTCTGTCTTTCCATTCTCTCTGAAGTCCACACGTGAGGCTTTTGCACCGATCACTGGGCCTCTTTTCTTCTCTGTCCACACTCTACCCACCCCTTAGTCAGCCCATTCAGACTCAGGGCTTTGAGTGCCGGGGGGCTGCCAGCCCCTCGCCGTCTCCCCTGCCTGCACCTTCTCCCCGAGCTCGACTGCTGCGTGGCTCTGCCTGGAAGTGCGATGCGCATCTTCCACTTACCGTGTCGGACGTGAAGTATGTTTTGACTTTTTCTGCCAAACCTGCTCCATAGAGAGACCTCGCCATCCAAGTTAGGGCAGTTCTACCCTTCTCGTTGCTCAACATGAAAACCTAAAGTCACCTTTGATTGCTTCCTTTCCCTCATCCCCATGTCTAATCTGTTGGGAAATTCTGGTGACTCGAGCTTCTAATTACATACAGAATCTGACCATTCCTCCCGCTCCGTTGCTACCACCCCGGTCCAGGCCACCCCTTGTCTAGGATGTTGTGTTTGCCTCCATCTGGTCCCCACCTTTGTGCCCTTACAGCCAGAGTGGTCTTTGAAAGCAGAAATCCAACCACGTCATTCTCACGCTCAAAACTCTGCAAAACCTCCCATTTCGCTTAGAATAAGACTTACAAGTCTGCCTGCAATCTATCCCCATTACCTCTCTCATTCCTTCCCTTAGTGTTTACTCACTTTGCTCACTCACCCAGTCCCTTCTCTCCCCACCCCACCCCTCGTCACTGCTTAAGTCTCTCACCTCCTTCACGTCTTTGCTGAAACCTGCTTTCTGAATGAAGCAACTTTTACAATGACCCTATTTTAAACTCTTGATCCTCCTTTTATTCATAGTAATTATCATCTTTTAATATTAGATATACTACAACCCATTTCTCTATTAATTTATTGCTCGTCTCTCGCCCCTGAGAATGCAACCTCTGTGTGTTCATGCATTTTGTTTTCTGATGTACCCTCAGTATCTAGAATAGTGTCAGAACCAATGTAGGCATTCAGTGAATCTTGTCGGATAGATGAGGGGCAAATATTTGTGCCGTGGCTCTTCTACGTCCTGTGTTAGAGCTTCTGAGGGCCACGTCTGAGATTCAGAGGAAGAAGCCAGTCCTTTTGCCCTGCGCTGCAAGCATTTTCCCACCGAGACCATGTTAAGTTTTAGTCAATAGAAGTCTGAGTAACCAAGGCACCTTATTTTAGTTTTTACAGAGGGAAGGTGGTATCACACTTCCTAATTGCTGGCTTTATGATCGCTTCTCAGTTCAAAGAAATAGATTGTCCCTCTGGCAACCATAGGAGGCTGGCGCTTTTCCCAGTCTAACATGCGGAGCCCTGCCTGGGCTCTTTCCAGGAAGCTGGGACGGGTTGAATTATTTTTAAGTTCCCAGCGTGTGGCCTCTGTGTCGCTGTTGGTGAAACCGAATCCAGTGCTTCCATGGCCACAGCTGACAACAAGACACCACCACGCTGGTGTCCCTAATGCGTCCTTCTAACAAAGTGAGACTAATTACAGTTTTGTTTTAAGTAAGTCATGAATTGGCCGAATTTCTCATCCACTTATTTTTTTCTCACCTCTCACCTTCTTCAAATACACTTTTTATTTTAGAATAGTTTTAGATTTACAGAGAAATTACAAAGTACAGAGAGTTCCCATGTACCCCATATCCTGTACGCTAAGGTCCCATATTATTAACATTTAATATTGGTATTCATCCTCTACTTTTAACCCTTAAACTGGATTATAACTTTTGACCCTTTCCAGGTTCTTTGCCTGTTCAAGAGCAGGAATGAGCTTGGACTTTCTAGTCAGGGGTTCAAACACCAGCTTCCCTACTGACTAGTTGAGTGACCTCAAGCAAATGGCCCTTCTGTAAGTCCACAAAGGGTGCTAAACCATCACTGGAAGGCATTAGTGGGAAAAATGGCATCAGTAACTCAGGTCTCCACGTAAGACCCCTTTGAAGAGACTCGCACATGGGAATTAGTTCCACTCAGTAGACTGTGCCTTGGAGTAGAAAGAGAATGAAAAACCTTCCTCACTACATGAAACCTTCCCTCCCAAACTCCTAAATGAATGTCAAACACACATGAAAAGAATCGTAGCTTGAAGGGAAGACAGATTAGGAAGGTGCCATGGTATTTACGTTTCCTGAACAGGCTCTGCATCTGCAGGGGTCAGATAGGGGCAGTGAAGCTACGTCCAGGGAAGGATGTATGCAGATAACTCCCTAAAGGATCATTTCTTTTTCCTCTTCTGAGATCTTCTGATGACATTATTAAATTTTCCATGTAATTTACTTAGGAATTACTTAATCACTTCCTTGTGAGATTTCTCCTATTGTTATTCTGTGATCTGACGCCTATTATTAAATTCTTACGTGTACTTTTTCATCTATTCCATATACTGTGCATGTGCACCGTGCCCCCAAATGACTCTAAGGTCACAGGGTCTCCAGATTTCCCATGATGTACCTGATACAGTCATTGCTGCAATGAGAAGAGTATATCATTTAGAAAATTCATATTATGTTTGCTGTTGTTTTCATACAGGGTAAAATCCAGTACAACGAATACGTCATTGAAGGGTTTGAGAACATGCCAGCTGCATTTATGGGAATGCTGAAAGGAGATAATTTGGGGAAAACAATAGTGAAAGCATGAAAAAAAGGACACATAGAATTTAGAAATCATTTGGATGATTACTTAATTTCTTTTGAACCATTTAGTAAAAATGTATACTGCCTTACTTTTATAAGAATAGTGGTCATAATGAGTTTGAGCCACCTAATAAAGTACATTTCAATAGTATGTAATTAGCAATAGAGAATGAAGACTTCCTTGTGAACAGCAACCGGTCACCTCACTGCCTACTACAGCTCCATCTGGGTTATGGTAGAAAAGAGTGGCTTTGGAGTCCAAAAGTCTACTGCCCCTGTGACCTTGAACTTCTGATTTTTTTTCATCTATAAAGCAAGAATAACACTATCTACTTCACACACATATTACACATTTATTTAAAACACCAGCATAATGCCTGGCATGTGTGTATTGTCGGGAGCCGACCAACAGCCAATCCTTGGCATAGTCGCGACTGTGGCTGGATCTCCTGTATAATTTCTCTTTACACGCTTACTTTTGCTAATAATTGGTAGTAGGATTTTTAGATATTGGTACTTTACTACTGAAAATAGTACAGTTCTTATGATTTTGTGTAGAATGACTTGCTGACCACAAAAAGCCCCTAGTAAATCTAATACTGGCTATTTTTCCCCACATGTAAGGGTTAAAGAGAAACTAAGTTTTAAGCAGGCTAGCCACCAAAACCGCTGAAGGAAGCCATTGCTAGGGATGCCTCCTGAGCCATTACCACTTGGAAGGCTCAAGATTTATTGGAGTCACTACCCCTCCCTTACCCTGGACAGAAATGAGACCAGGTGAATAGGGAAGGTAGGAGTCTTAGTTACATATAAAAATAAATACATGACAGTAGGTACAAAGAATAGCCCCCCTCAAGATGAATAGCCAAAAAGTCCTAGTTACTCAGATTATTCAACATCAACAAACAAAGACTAAATTGTACACAACCTTTAAATCACTCCTTGTACCCTTTTTAACTTAGAACAATCCCTAGGACCTTAGTACCTGAAAGTTTGTGCCTGACACTGTTCTTAGCAACGTGATTGATAAACCTCTTCATTCAGCAAAATTGAAATCTAAAATGTTCTGTACTTATACTGGTTGCTTGGGTATTAGCTTTCTCCCGCCTTGATGATTTATGCCATGCACCTGTTTCTCCTCATAATTGTAAGCCCCTCCCTATAAAAATAAAGTAAAATTCTTTCAGGGTGTCAGTCATAGCCGAAAGGTTTGGCTGTCCTCCGGCACTCCGAAGAAAGAGGGTGTCTGGATTTGTTCGTTTTCCGCCTCTATCGTCCATCCTCCGGGGACCCTGTGACCCGCGGAGGCCGGACCCCCGCAGTATATATTAGGTACCCGTAAGTGTTAGCCACCTCCCTGAAGAAACTGGTGACTTGAAAGTCCTAAGATAACCCCCCTGTTGCTTATGATTACACCAGAAAGACTCACTGCTGATGTACAGGGCTCTGCAGGTGAGTCTCATAACAGGATGAGATTCCCCACAATGGTGGGCTGCTCAGTCTGCTCCGCTCCCCAGCTTTTCCTCCCGGTCTATCTGCAGGTGTATGAGGGACCGCCCGGTCCACCAGTTTCACCCACAGTGGGTCTGGGTCGGCCAGCCATGGGTTTCATCAGGCGCACCCACCGTGGGCCTCTCGGGGTAGCTGCAGCGTTGCCAGTACCGCTCCAGAAACCAGTCTAGCCGAGCACTCTCTGCTGGGCTCCACCCCGCTTACAGTTCTGGATGAACGTGTCTTCTTTAACTCCTTGGTTGTCGGACTTCCATACAGTTCAATTTTCTGTCAGTTCTGGTTGTTTTTTGTTTTTAAATTGTTGTTTTTCCTCTTTTGGTTGTTCAAGGAGACACAGTGTGTCTACCTACGCCTCCATCTTGGCCACAAGTCCAAGAGCGTGTATTTTTAATTTTGATGATACTCACCCTTTTTTCCCTCTGATGGTTAGTGCTTTTAAGTTTCTCATTGAAGAAATCATTGTCTAGCTCAAGGTCAAAATTTTTTCTCCCATATTTTATTCTGTAAATTTTACAGTTTAAATTTTGTTAGATCTGTAATGAACCAGGGAACAGGAGGTTGGGAATGACTGTAAAGGGGCGAGAGAGAATTTTGGGGGGTGATTTCAGTGCTCTTTGGGGTAGGGATTACATAAGGTAGACAACTGTCAAAACTCATAAAATTTTAATTGTGTGCATCTTGTTTGTAAATTATACCTCACTAAGTTAATTTTTAAAAAAGAAAAATATGTCCAGGACAGAACGTTGGCCACAGACGAGAGCTTGCTGGCTACGAAATTGCGAGGGACTCCTGGCTTACTTGGATGGAGAAATACATACAAGGAATAGTCAAATGAGGCTGAAGCATGTGAGATCCACAAGCACAACGTACATACTTCATGGGAAAGCCTCCCAATGGGCATTGATGTATGTTTTCAGAGTAAGAAGAGCACAGATCTTCATGTTTCCTCCACTCCCGTCTACATCTCTTTCTGGAACTTAGTGTGGTCCCAGTAGAAAGACAGGTATTCATCTTTATTTCATCCAAGTTACGAGCCAGTTTTTCTAGCACCACTTCTGGAATAATACATCTTTTCCCCCTTGATTTGAAATACATCTTAAATACGTATTCTCTTCATAGATACTTGGTTCCATATCTAGACTTACCTGGTCAACTGATCTTTGTTTTATTATTCTGCCATAGTGTAAATAGGATTTTTTTTTTTTGATACTACACTTTTGATTGGTTATTGTTGGAATTTTGGAAGGTTTTCAAGCACACTTAATCTATGCACAATTTGTAGAAAAAAGTATTAAAGACTGTTTTTAATACAGCAGTACTATGTATGTGATGGAATATTACTCAGCCTTAAAAAAGGAAATCCCATCATTTGTGACAACATGGATGAGTCCAGAAGGCATTATGCTCAGTGAAATAAGCCAGACAGAGGGACAAGTACTGCATGGTATCATTTATATGTGAAATCTATAGAAACAGTAGAAGGTGGTTGGCAGGGCTTGGGGCTAGGGAAATCTGGAGAGGTTAGTAAAGGCCATTCAGCTACATGATGAGTGAGGTCTGAGGATCTAATGTATAACATGGTAGACACAGTTGGTGACACTTCGTTACATAAAGTCTGCTGACAGTAAAAGTTAAATGTCCTCACGCCATACAGGTAAATGCATGAGGTGATGGGTATGTTAACCTGGTGAGGGGAGCCATTTCACAATGTGTATGTGTATAAAGTCACGTAAACTTTAAATACCTTAAGATGTTGTCAGTTATACCTCAGTAAAGCTGAAAAAGAGGTAAATTTTGTACATGAACTGTAGCTTAACAAAGTTGATAAAAAAGAAAAGGAGACACATGTACCTCAAAAAGTATGAAGACACATTGTTTAGAGGAATCTTCATTGACTTAGCACAGGAGGAAACGGCACAACTGCCTTCTAAAAGGGTGCTGTGAAATCCAGAAAGATTTGGGAGGCAGAGGCATGGGTCCTCTGGAAGTGCTGGGTGGAAACCAGGGACTAGAGAGACAGTCCTTGACAATATACATAAAGATCAGATCAAGTCCAAGATGCCATCCTACCTTGCCCGGTCAGAAAATGAAGGTATCTTTTACCAAAGATGACCTGAACGGCTTTTTACGTGGGTACCCTGGCCCTGGAGGAGGGTGGAAATAAGATGTGAGGCAGAACACAGATTAAGGGGAAGTCTGTAAAAGGGGGTGAACTCCAACCCCCACCCCACTGCGCAGCTTTCTGCCTTCCCCACGATAGCCGGGCTCGCAGCCCCGGCAGGTCAGATCCTTCTGGAGAAACCACACTGCTCCAAGAGTGACTTTTTACAGGCACCAACATTTAGTCCCAAAGGCAAACACTAAGTGAACACCCAATCCCCCTTCCGGGAAGCCCACAAATTGACCTGCTCCCACATACTCAAGCCTCTAACACAGGAACACTAACCAAGTCAGACTTTGGACTTCCCCTTGGGGGTAGAAAGTATGCTCTGCATGCCAGACGAAGGAAAGGCAGGCTGTGTCAGACACAATCTGTGTTCTCATGACCAGGGAGGACTGCACTAAGGGTCAAATAGGGGCACGTGACCGATTTCTGGCTAATGGGAGAGAGTAGCTGGTTTCTAAGTCAGCAGCCCCCAAACTTTCTTGGTTACAGCGTCCTCAGTACCACAACCATTTCTTCACAGCGCCGCTGGGCCCAAAGAAATACCTGACAGTTCCATTGCCAAGTACATCCAAACAACGTGATAGTAGTTGGTGCCATGTCCAGTAATTATGTATGTTGTTTCCCGAAACTTTTAAAAACCCTGGGAAGCCCCTGAGTTTGTTACAGCGCCCTGGGACAACTTGCCACCCAGTAGGGACCCGTGGTTCCAAGTTGTTTCTAGGCCAAGGTTTTAAAACATTGTATGACGCTCCAGTTCTTGCTTCCCTGCCTCTGGGGGCATGGAGATGGTGTGTTCCAGGTGGCACAGCTACAATGTTGGAAGCGTAAGTGTTGGACGGCTGCCGGGGAAATGTACTTTTACTGAATTAAAGCCACTTTGACTTTGGGCGTTCTATAGCTAGCACTGCTTACCCCAACTCTGGGCTGTTCCATATGGTCGTCATTTAAGGCTACTGAGAACAGGAACAGATTTTCACAAAAATGAAGCACGGTCAATATTTTTTCATTGAACACAACTTTATTGTTTTGGTAGAACTATAATTCACTTCAACTGTGGTTATCACATAGGGCAATGCTGTTGTAACACTTGTACAGGAACGTGCAAATTTCTAGTATCACAGATGAACACTTCACCAATCGAGTCAGCACCAACAGACTGACCCGGTTCAGACGACTGTTGCTTATGCACTGAAGTTTAACACCACAGCGTCTTTATGTGGATACGTCACGTACACAGCACAAGTCAAAGTACGCCTGTGCGGACAGCACAAGTTACAGCAATACCGATAGAAACCACAAATCGAGATACTTACCACTTTAATTATAATAGAAACTATTTTCAGGTTAAAAATACAGACAAATATTTAAATCTGCAGTGAAGGCATGTGACTGAGGCAGGATTCAGTGCAGTGCAGAAGCTGGTACGGTGACTAGTGCAGTAAGGAAGAAGAGCGGGAGAGCATAGTGCACATCCACTGGGGGGCGGGAGGGGGCGCTGCAGTTTACTGAGGGCCCAGCAAAATGGACAAGCTACTCGTGTACGCCGAGTGTTAACGATGCCACACTGGACAATATTTAAGACAACACCTAATATTTAGTCATTTTGCAGCAATAATCTAGTGAGTTCGATAAGTCTTCTCCTAATAAGTCAAAAAAGAATCCAAGAAATTCGTCATATAAGATGAGCACTAAATTTCCAACAGAACAGGATTTGAGCTTGTAAACTTGGCCAGCTATAAAGCAGTTTGAATTCTCATATGCACATAAACAGAAAGAATCTTTGATGGAGAGATGATAAAAACAAATTATTTTAGTTGTAAACTTATAAGGAAAAGACTTTAAAAGATATTTACAAAAATTGAAAATTCCAATTAATCCTCAAGTACTTTTGCTCATTGACTATAAAAATTTTTTAATATCAAAGATCAATTGATTCAAAATTTGAAAAACTCCAAGTATTTCTCATCAGCTTTGGGTGAGCTGTGTAATGTAAGACGCAGCCCAGTGAAAACTTTGGGTAGATTCTGTCTCAAAGAACATCCAAATTTACAAAGAAATGTCAATTCACTGCTTTTGACAATTTCCATCTGTTAAAGAAGAATTTTAGCTAGAGACAGAAAAATTTGTTCCCATTATAAGAATAGAACACGAGCTACGAAGTCAAAAGACCAGGCATACTGAAATTGTAAAGCAAGAGAATGTTTCTTTCTCATTGCTTTGTTTCACTGTCTGATACTGAAAATATCTGTGCTCAGTTTTCCGAGCCAGACTCCAAATAGAGAGTCATGCATACAGACGGTGCAATTCTTCAGTAGATAGGTGGAAATGCTATAAAATAATAATCACCAGTGTATGAAACTGTTGAAGATGTTCTGCAGTTGAGTTATAAAAGTTTACAATCATTTCTTAGGCTAGAATTCTGATTTACAATTTTCTTGAAACAAAACAAAAAAGTGATGGCCAAATATTCAATAATCAAAAACAGAAAGGGGCAGTATGATTCACATCTCTAACATCACACTGCCTATGAATGAGCTAAAATTTGAAGCTTCTTGGAACGGGAAAAACCTGTGACCTACTTGCCCCCCCCAAAAAAGTGAAGAATGGCTTGCTAATATTGATATATTTACTTTTGTTTCCATTCACACAACCTTGCCAAATTTGATGTTAATATTGAGTTGACAAAGTTGGTGAATTTACTTATAGTTTCGAAATAGGATTTTGCTTCAAAATAAATTCAATTCTTCTAACAAAAAGATGAAGTTTTGTCAATGTAGATGTAATTTTAGAGGAAATCATTTTTTGATACTTGATCCAGTTATTGGAAAACTTTATATTCAGAATAACAATCAAGTATGTTTAGAAGTATATCAATCTACTTTTCAACTCTTAAGTTTTATAAATCTAAATATGGATCAAGTATTTCAAATGAAAATGTGTGTGAATCAAGATGTGCTATGACGATAAAATGCTGGGTTTTGGACACTGCAAAACGTATGAAATATCTCACCAATAACCTTTTACTGATGATATGTCGAAACAATATTATGGTTATATTGGGTGAAATAAAATGTATTTGCCTGTTTTGCCAGGTTTTACTTTTTAAAAGCAGCTACTAGAAAATCTGAAGTTACACATGCAGCTCATATTACATTCCTATTGGACTGTGCTACAGTAACTGAAACACCTTCCCATCACAGCCCTCTTCTTAAATGTGACTAGACAAAGATTTCCAGAAGTTTGAGGAAAGCCTCTCACGTGAAAGGTAGAATACAAGAACAACTCAGAGGAAAGATAGGTAATGCAGGGAGCAGAGTAACATTGAAAGACACTATATTAGCATCCTCAAAGAAAAGAAAATTTTACCCATGAAACCAAACCATACTATTATAAAAAAGGCACAGAGGACCAGAAAATGAATTTGAAAATCTAAGTATGACAACAGAAATAAAACATTCAAAACACTTAGTAGTAGAGTTGGAAGATAAAGTTGAAGGTATCTTCCAGAAAGGACAGAAATCAGAGTGTTAGTGCAGACGGCAGAATAGGAAGTGCCAGGAATCCATCTCTTCCCCTAGACAACTGTACTGGCAGAAAGTATTTACAGTCATTCTTTTGAAACATGGGAGCCTATTGGAAAACTTGTAGCTCCCAGAGGGAAACCTTGACTGGTAAGTTACAATTAACAGTAGTGAGTTTTAGCCTTCAGGACAGTAGCAGCCCTCCATCACCCACCAGCCCGTCCTGGGGCAGGAGGCTGTGGAGGCGGAACCCACATCCCCAGTTCAGCTAGCTGGAGCCAGAGTGGGCAAGAAAGACCTTTTCCTCCAAATACCAGGGTTCTGACTTTGGATAGCTGCTTCTGATCATGGCGGAAGAGCAGGCACAGAGGCAAGCTACCATTCTCCCATGCCTCGCTAAAGTGGCTTCCAGGAGATTTAAAAAACAGGGACAGCACTTGTTTTTCTTAGGGGGCAGGCATTGAAAAAACACATATATTGGAATATTTAGGAAGCAACTACCTCTGCCTGGGGAAAGACCGACTCAGGAAAGACCTGAGCGAACTTTAAGCATTCACCAAAGCCTGATCCCCAGAACAGAGACACCCTAAAGTTACAAAAAACAAACAAACAAACAAAAAAAAAAAAAACCACCCACCAAACTCTGGGAAAAGGAGGAATCCAATGACCAGAGCCACCTCACTATAAGATTCAAATGTCCAGTTTCAACAACAAAAATCAAAGTCATGCAAAGGAACAGGAAAGTATGGCCCATTCAGAGGAATAATATAAATCAACAGCAAGTGTATCTGAGAAAGTCCAGAGGTCAGCACTTCTAGACAAAGACTTTAAAGCAACTGTCTTAAAGTTGCTTAAAGAGCCAAGGTAAGACTTTGATCATGTTGGCAGATCAAGAAAGAGAAATGAGGAGTCTTCATGGCAGAAATGAGGGAATAGGTATCTATTAATTGTTGCTTTAGAAGGGAATGCTCTCCTTAGTCCCACTTTACAGAAAGACTATACACATTGTATCAATAAGGAAAAACTCCCAGAAAAGATACAGATTTAGCAAAGCTTGGAGATTAGCAGAACCATTCTATGGGGAGGCACTGGAGGTCTCCAATCTGGAAGAATCTCTCAATCTTTGAACATTTAAAAAAAAAAAGCATCCATGTTTACATGGCCCAATGAGCTTCAACAAGAATGCAGACTACACAGCGTGGAAAAGACAGTCTCTTCAACAAATCGTGCTGGGAGAACTGGATATCCACAAACAAAAAAGTGAAGATGGACCCTTGTACCACATATAAAGATGAACTCAAAATGGATTAACACGTTAAGCGCAGAGCCGATTTTGCTGGGCTTTCTGTTCAGCGGCAGGCCCGCGACCACTCCATGGGTGTTGTTAGAGTATAAACAGGCGCACAATGGTGCAGCCAATGCAAAACTTCATTAAAATTACAACATTTATATTTTAACCTTGATACTGCCGGTCCCACTGATGCCGCCTGAACGGAAAGGTCACTGTCAATCCCCAGGGACTGACACCTCACTTAATGCGTTAAAGTCCTAAATGTAAGAACCAAAACTATGAAATGCCTAAAACAAATCATGGGGGAGGTGGGGAGAATTTCAGGACATTGGAGTTGGCAATGACTTATTGGATATGACACCAAAAGCACAGGAAAAACAAGGCAAAATACAGGCAAATGGGACTACATCAAACTCAATTTCTGTGCAGCAAATGAAACAGTGCAGAGAAAATGGAAAATATTCCAATGGAATCAACAGAATGGGAGAAAATGTTTGCAAATTATAAATTGGATAAGTGGTTAATATCTAGAATAGATAAAAAACCAGTTAAAACTGAAAAACAAAAACTCAAATAATGGGCAAAGGAAAAAAATGGCAAAGGACCTAAAGAGACAATTCCCTTAAGGCATACAAATGATTAACAAGCATGTGAAAAGATTTTCAACATCACTAATCATCAGGGAAATGCAAATGAAAGCTGTATCTGTTAGAATGGCCAGTATCAAAAATATAGAAAATAGTCCTGGCTGGTGTGCCTCTGTGGACTGAGCACTGGCCTGCAAACCAAAAGGCTGCCAGTTCAATTCCCAGTCAGGGCACATGCCTGAGTTATGGGCAAGGTTCCCAACTGGGGGCATGTGAGAGACAACCAATCAATGTTTCTCTCACACATCGATGTTTCTCTCCCTTTCTCCCTTCCTTCCCTTCTCTCTGAAAATAAATAAATAAAATCCTTCAAATACATATAGAAAAAATAGTAAGTGTTCCTATGATGTGAAGAAACCTTTGTACACTGTTGGCAGGAATATAAAATGGTGCAGCTGCTATGGAAAACAGGATGGAGGTTCCTCAGAAAGTTATTATGATTACCATATGATTCAGCTATCCCACTTCTGGGTATATATCCACAAGACTGATAACAGATTTGAAGAGATTATGTGCGCAGCCATGTTCATTACAGCATTATTACATCACCATAGCCAAGAGACAGAAGCCACCTAAATATGAATTGATGAATGAGTGGATTTAAAAAACTGTTGTGTAAACATACAATGGAATATTATTCCGCCTTAAACAAAGAAAACCCTGTCATACACTACAAGGATAAAACTTGAGGACATCAGCCAAGTCCACTTCTAGGTTAATTACCTCAAATAACGGAAAGCAGGGACTCAAACAGGCACTTGTGCACCACTGTTCATGGCAGTTATTTACAGCCAGAATGGTGGAGATGACTTAAATGGCTATCCACAGATGGAAGGATGGGCAAAATGTAATATATACATCCAATGGAATATTATTCAGCCCTGAAAAGGAATGAAAGTCTGACACACACTACATGAACCTTAAAAGCACTATGTCAAGTGAAACAAGCCAGGCACAAAAGGACAAAAATTAAATTAATCCGTTCACATGAGGTACCTAGAAGAGTCAGATCCATAAGGGACAGGACGGTAGCGGCTGCCGGAGGCTTGGGGGCGGGGGGGAGAGTGGGGAGTCCTCGTAGCCGAGTCGAGTTCCAGTTTGGGGCGACGGATGCGGTGACGACTGCACAGCGACGTGAATGTCTTTCATGCCGCCGAAGGGTACGCCCGGCGCGGGGGTTAAAAAGGTCAGTTTCACATTATGTATTTTTACCACATTAAGCAAAGAACTTTAAAACAAGTTAATTCAAGTTAATTCATTGACAGAAGCCTTGTCTTGTGGTGTGACTTAAAATATTTTTCTTCAATAGACATTCATCAAAACACTTTTTTCAAAGCAAGGTCATCATCCCACTTTGAAGTAAACATCCCAGAATAAGCCTCTTCTCAAGAATTTTACAAATGTAATTCTTTTTATAAATTATATCTTTTCAGGAAAAAAAAAATAAACTAAGGTTTAGATCTCAGAGAAAAACAAACCAGGATTTAAATCTTTAAAAAACAAAACTTCCATCAGGATGAATAGTTCTCATAAGCCATACTTCTTTATGGCTAAACGTCTCTGGTTGGTCTATTTAGCAGCAATTATGCGGATCAACTCATCACACAGCAATACTTGAACTACAGGCTTTGAGGGAGCGAGGGCACAAGAAACCGAAAACAGTATTCAGAGGTAGCAATGCAAATCTAAACCCACTAAATCACAGCAAATACTGCTGTGTCTCAGACGAGTGTTACGGATCTCTCTGCTTCGATAAGCCACGTGTTTTCTTGCCTCTTTAGACACACTGCCTCAAACTTCAACTGTAGGACCTCTGTACCACCGTTGAGTCAGTGGGCTCCTCCAGAACCCTACGCCCTGAGACCCAAATCTAACTGACTTAGGGTTTTTAGTTCCCTTTTCAGTTAGAAACTATTATTCAGACTCCACCAATGAATTAGTAAAGAATAATTCACTAATACCTGCATCCTCTATCTTTTTAAGGTCTAATCTCACAACAGAAAACTCAAGTGAAAATTTATTGTTATCCTTTCTAATTCCTTTTCCCGAATTTTACTATCAACAGGGTGGCTTTAGATTTAGAACATGTGTTCTCCAGATGGTAGGGGATCAGAATATCAAATTCCTACAGTGGGCAAGTCAGGTTACATAACTGAGAGAACTTGGCAAGTAGTAAATTCCCGGTCTAAAGGTAGCAGCTGCTGCCCCAAACCATCTGGCTGTCCCACTGAAACACAGGCCCAGTGTTACCATCCCTTTTATTTTTCAAAATGAGCCTTTTTTTTTGGTATGAAATTTCCTGTCTTTTAAATGGCAGCAACTTCTCTCTCTCTCTCTCTCTCACACACACACACACACAAAACCTTACCCTGCAGACCAACTAAAACATGTCAAAGGGCCCAACTTTAGCTTGTGACCTTTGCCACACAGAAGGTTTACACTCCAATTACAGGAAGCTGCACTTAGTTAATAGGCAACATTAAAAAAAAATAAAATTCTACGTTGCAAAAGGCAACCCATCCAGATAGCTGTTTCAGCACCCATTTCCTCCCACCACCCCCACCCCCACCCCCCAACCCATTTTCCTAGGACTGTAACTCTCTTGTCTGAGCTGGCTTGGGTGCACGCCCTCTAGAATCTCAATCCTCTCAGCCATTGCCCAAGGAAAAATAGGTTACGGTGCTTTGTCCAGTGAAAACATTCCCTGAAGGCAAACTTGTTTCAGCTTCACTGACTTGTTCCTGCTTACAGCATTCCAGCATCAAGTATTCAAGGCATCCAGTCTTCAAAAAGGATACTACAGTCTCGCGAAGCCAGAAGTTCAGTATCCTAAGTGAGTGATGTTCTACTACAGAAACTTTGAAAACTCCAATGAATCAAAAATGTTTAACTTATTTCCACAGCTTCAGAAAATATGAGGTACAAAAAAAAACCATACAAATGATCAATCCCAACCCTGTGTTCTACCAGTTCAGAAACTGAAATTCAGGAAGGTCAAACTTGCCCAAGGTTATAGAGCGGCCTGGCTGGCAAACTGGGACAGAATCCAGGCGATGAGACTGCAGTCAAGTTCACTACTGCACTATGTGGCAGTGAAAGGGGACGCTAGACGAGAGGGAAATCTGAAGAGGTTAAAAGGTGGGTCTTGGGCACACCTCCCTGCCTTTTACATTGCTATTTGGCCTTTTACAGTCACTTTGCATCTCATACTATTTTCACTTTCCACGTGACTTTACCAGCCCTAACTACCATCTTCCGAAAGTTAACGTCCTTGCAGAGAAAGGTGAATGGGGAAAAGTCTGTTTTTCCTAACGGACAACCCATCAAAGTTGCAGCTACTAATCTGTGTGGTGGGAATTTACATCCAGGTCTCCAACAAGGGACAGTTTTGATTCAATTCCCACCCCCGACCTTCCTGTAGCCTAAGAATTAATCTCCAGAGTGAAACCCCCGATGTCGGAGGAGGCCCGAATTACTCTTAAATGTCTTCTCACATTCTTTACATTCATATTCTTTTCTTCCAGTGTGAATTTTTAGATGCTCTACAAGGATCGAGCTGCGGCTAAAGGTTGCTCCGCAATAGTCACATTCATAGGGTTTCTCTCCAGTGTGGATTCGATGATGCTCATTCAGAGAGGAGCTCTGACTGAAGGATTTTCCACATTCTTTACATTTATACGGCTTTACTCCAGTATGAATTCTCTGATGACGACTGAGGAGCGAATGGGTAGGGAAGGCTTTCTCGCACTGACTGCACTTGTAGGGTTTCTCTCCTGAATGGAGTCTCTGATGGTAAATCACAGATGTAAAATGGCTAAAAGTCATTCCACAATCATTACATAAGTACGGTTTTTCTCCAGTGTGAATTCTCTGATGCCGGGTGAGGCAGGAATTCTGTCGAAAGGCTTTTCCGCATTCGCCACACTTATAGGGTTTCTCTCCAGTATGAATTCTCTGATGCTTGGAAAGCGATGAGCTATGACTGAAGGATTTCCCACAATTGTTGCAAGTGTAGGGTTTTTCTCCGGTATGAATTCGCTGATGTTGAATAAGAGATGAACTGTCACTGAAGGGTCTCCCACATTCTTTACATTTATAGGGCTTTTCCCCAGTATGAGTTCTCTGATGCTTGAGGAGCTGGGCAGCAAGGGTGAAAGTTTTCCCACAGTCATCGCATTTGAAGGGTTTCTCACCACTGTGAGTCCTGTGATGTGGCGTCAGGGAGGAACTGTCACTGAAGGCCTTTCCACACTCATTGCACAGATAGGGCTTTTCCCCGGTGTGAGTTCTCTGGTGTTTGCTCAGCGATGCACTATAGCCAAAGGCTTTCCCACATTTGCTGCATTTATGGGTTTTTTCTGCAGTCTTCACTCCCTCATCTTTCTTCGAGGTTTCATCCCGACATTCATTTTCCCGACATTCATTTTTCCAACATTTCTCACATATTGGGGTTTTTCTTCTCTTAACAAGGGACAAGCTTTGAGTAAAGTCTATCCCGCAGTTAGTGCACTTCTGTGGCTTAGTCCCCATGTAAATTTTCTGATGTTTCTGATGTTCAGGGCGAGAGGAAGAGTGACTTAAAACTTTCCTGTGTTCTCTGCGTTTCCGTGGCTTTTCTCCAATGTGCTCTTTGCGGTTTGTGAGCAGATCTGAATGAAAACTGAAGCGTTTCTTGCTTTCGTTATACCTCCGAGACTTCTTCTTTAAGTAGGCTCTCACGCGTTTAATTATATCTGAAGTGTCCTTGAAATTACTTGCTGAGGGGCCCTTTTCCAGATCAGAGTCCTCACCCTTGGTGCCTTTCTTATGAGTTTTCTTTTGTGTGCCTGCTACTTGGGAATGCTCCTTACCGCTACGGCCCTCCTCCCGTCTACCACGTTTTGAAGATTCTCCTGTCAAGCCATCATCGTCACCTATGAGGTACCTTTCTATTATTTTATCTAAAGTCGATTCATCCATAGGAACATCTTGATTTTGAACAGATTTCTTCAGATCACCTGTAGGTTCACACTCTAAAAAAAAAAACAACACACAGAGTATTTCCTGTTTGTAATAAAGGAAGCTGCTGTATTTGGGACTAGATTAGGAATAGGGACAGTAATGACTATGAGGATATGACTTGCACAGTTCTCAAGTAGAGTCTTCCGAAACAAGGGAGAAAAAAGTGATACAGAGAAAGTAGGTCAGCATAGGGGTTAGGAAACATATTGAAGAAGATGAAAAGTTTATGCTTTATCATTAGAAATCCAAGTTCTCACCCTCATTTCAAGTTTCTATAATAGGTTCAAACAATAATAGTGCAAATATGCACTGAATACTTACCAAATGCCAGGCCAAACAGCAAACCCTTTATTTGTTATTTCACTTAATTTTCACAACACCTCTATGAAGCAGGCCCTGCTATTATCCCTGTTTTACAGATGTGACAAGCAGGCACAGAGAATCTAAGTAGCTTATCCAAAGTCACATGCATTATAGTGGCAGTGCCAGATTTTTAACCTGGTCTGACACTAAAGCCCAAGCTTCTGATTCCTCGCCTGAGCGCGGTCAAAGAGCACTGTGGACGGATGTCGTCACGTCACAGGTATGCAATGGCACCTATGCCAGACTTTCAAAGGTTAGCACACTCTGGCCCTACCAACCTCATGGATACTCTAATCAGGCATCTGTTTATTGTTTATAACATGTTACAGTGTTTTCAATCCTCTTTTCATCTTGACGCTTCGCACCACCTAGAATGCAATCCCACAGCACCTGATTCACTATCTCAAACATATAAATTCGACAGGGCCTAGGGTTTAAGTCCCACCACCTCCACAGAGCTTTCTCCACTACTACACTGTTGATGCCCGTCTCAAAGCTTTGAATTCATTTCTTAATCACATCATTCATCCTGGATCTTAATTATGAGATTACAGTCACTTCTATAAAGTTATTTTTTAAACAGATAACTGTAAAACACAAAATCCTGTTTCCTAGAAATTAACTATCATTAACAATTGTATTTTGTTCTAAAAATTGTTCTATATTTTAGAATGGAAAAATCATGAGTAATATGTGGAGTTACTTTTCTCATTCCAAATTCTTTCCCATCTCATTGGTTCTTTTTTTTTTTTAGATTTTATTTATTTATTTTTAGAAAGAGGGGGTAGGGAGGGAGAAAGAAAGGGAGAGAAACATCTACATGAGTGAGAAACATCAATCGGTTGCCACTCATATGCGCCCTGACAGGCAACTGAACCCACAACCCAGGTATGTTCCCTGACCAGGAATCAAACCTGTATCCCTTTGCTTTGCAGGACAACCCCCAACCAACTGAACCACACCAGTCAGGGCTCATTGGTAATTCTTCTTTAAGATAATTTTAATTAGATACATAATAATTCATTCTATATTACTGTATTTATATACTAACACAACATATATTATTTAATTATTCCCGTATCAAGTGTTTATCAAATGATTAATATTTCCTGCCCTAACCCGGCACAGCTCAGTTGGTTGGGCTTTGTCCCGCAAAGTGAAGGGTCACCACTTCAATTCCCGGTCCAGGGCACATGCCCGGGTTGTGGTTCCATCCTGGGCAGGGCATGAATGAGAGGCAACCGATCAATGTTTCTCTTCCACATCGACGTTTCTCTCTCTTTCTCCCTCTCTCTAAAAATAAATAAAATCTTTTTTAAAAATCTCAAAAGAGAGTCATACAAATGAAATTATTGAACCAAAGGGTAGAAACATTGTATTATCATATGATGAATGATGAGCAGAAGTATCTGAGTACCCATCTCTAGTCAAATGATCTTTCTTTAAGTTTTTGTGAATCTGATCTAGAATAACCAGTATGGTTGCTTTAAATGTATACTTCATTGTTGACCAGTGATTTGGAGTTCTATTTTCACATCCACAGATATTTAAATTTTAATACTGTCATTTTTTTTCTCATTTTATCAGCTATCTGCTCAAGTTCTTTGCCCATTTTTTAATAGACTCAGTGTTTTTTATGGTTTTACATGAGTTTTTTGATAAATTATGGTTATTGGCTCTGTTTTGCCTATCAAAACCTTTTTTCTCCAATCTGTTGCAAATGACTTTCTAAATAAGTTGTACATCTAAATGACGCTTCTTTTATATAAGGGGGGCATATATTTATACCATTGCTGCTAGATTTTACTCAAAACATTTTTAGAATACATTTTTGGAAATACTCTTCCAAATGCTACTTAAACAAAAGGCAACTGCTGTCTTTTATTTGTGTAACTATACTGAAAACAGCCAGTAGGTTGACTAAATGAATAGTTAAGATGGATTAGTGCAAACTGAATTATTGTTTTTTCCTTTAAAATAAACTAAGGTATTAACATATAAGTAATTATGTTTTAAATGTAAATTTTATATATTTATTGTTAAATTTTTACATGAGGGAAAGATAAAGAATATAACCCCTCAAAAATAACCAATATTAACATGAATGTCCTCCAGACATTAAAAATCCACATATACATATATCTGTATTCGGACATATCTATATATATATATGCTATTCCTTTAAACAAAAATGGGATTACAGTCCACATGCTGTCCTCTGGGTAAATTCGTATTTATCCTTTAAGATTCAACTCGGATGTTAATGAAGCTCTTGCTCCTGTGTTTTCCCACTGCTCCTTATACAGGCCATTATTATGGCATAAGTCCCATTACTAACACTTTCTGTTCTGATGTCTGTACCCATGGTGTCCGCTAAAATGCACCTTTCAGATCTCCTCTTGAGGCACATCACTGACAGCTAACAGCACCTGCTGCTGCTCTATGAATCCCCCATGGCATTCACGCCAAGGCCACCTGCCCGTGACTGGCCCCAGTCCATGACAAGTATAGCAGGGACACAGCCAGACCCACCTCTGTGAGACAGAGGTCTTTCTTAAACTGCACATTAGTCTAAGACTCTTCCTCCCTACCCTTCCTTCCCCCTCATTCACAGGTGTTAGACCTGCCCCACACTCTGACATCATTCCCAGCCTCTTCCAAAGCCCAACCCCTTCTCTTTCACTGGAGTCTTCCCCAGTGAGTCTCTGGCATAGCTAATCATGTCTTGGCACCTACTCCTCTGAGAACCCAAACTAAGAGAGTCTTCCTGTTAAAACGAACATTCCAGGAGGGCGAGCTATAAATTCTCATCATCATTCTATTTTAATGCTAGCATATGGCCCACCCAGCATTTCAAAAGCACTTCCTGAATGACGTGGCAAGCAACCATTTTAACTTCCTTATCTACCTTTCACCAACTCACCTGGTCTGGAGCCTTTTGAGATCTCTTTTTCCAGTAGCCGGGGCAGTTCAACCCACTTTAGCTGGGAAACCAAATCTAGTTTGGAAACTGGAAAGCCTGCCCAGAGAGAAAAGAATGAAAAGCGCTGTCTGCCATAGGACAAGACCATCGACGTTTTCACATAGCTTTGGGTTCTCCGGGGAAGAGAAGAGGCTGTCAAACACAGACATCAATACTGATATTTGAGGGGAACATGGCGAAGGCATGGCCTTGATGACAGCAAAATGATGCTCCAGACTTCCAATTCAATGAAGGAGAGGCACACTTTTTTTGGAGTAAACACTGCAGACAAGTACATTCTTAGGACCCATTTTTTAGGACTAATCATATCACTGGTGCCTGTATGCCCAGGCAAAACAGTGAATAGCACTTATCTTTCAATAATAGCGGACCAAAAGATACCCAGGTAGGATGCTAGATCATAAAAGGTGTCTTTACCCACAAATTCTAGGTTCCTGAAGTTCTCCAACAGCACTTCCTTATATAGCTTCCTTTGAAAAGGTTCCAGCTTCCTCCACTCTCCTCTGGAAAAGTTCACAGCTATATCCTCGAACATCATGGATTCCTAGAACACCAAACACAGTCTTTTTTTGCATTGGATTATTCCTAAACAGACCCTAAGATTTCAGAGAGGTGGTTAGTTTTGATAGTATTTAAATTTCTAAGGATTCCAAAGCAAGCTACCAATACTTACCTCATTTCTTTCTTACCATAGTACACTGGCTAGAATATTCAGAAAAATACTCATTAGTAACAGTAAGATTAAAACATCCTTATCTTTTCACGAGCATTATAAGGACTACCTTTTCTTTGAATGTTAGTTTTTTAAAAAAATTTATTGATTTTATAGAGAGGAGGAGGAAAGAGAGAGAGAGAGAGGAAGAAAGAGAGAGAGAGACATCGATTTGTTCTTCCACTTGTCTATACATTTATTGTTGATTCTTGTATGTGCCCTGACTGGAGATTAAACCTGCAACCTGGGTTTATTGGGACAACATTCTAACCAACTGAGAACCCAGCCAGGACCTGCTTTTTATTTTCCAACGCTGTCCAGCTGGGGATGTTTTTTATCATGTTAGGAAATATAATTCTCTTTTCACCTGAGTCATTTTTATCAGGAATAACTGTTACATTTTAGCAAATAACTGCTTTTGTTTTTATTATAGCCAGAGTTATGACATATTGTCCAAACGGAAATAAAATAGCACATGAAGACTAAGTTTGAAGAATGTGAATTAAAGACTATCTTAATTATTCTATCTAGTATTGTTATACCAATCAGTAGGAGGTCAGCACGTACTCACTTGAGAATGAAAACCAGTGGAAGAAAGCTTACCCCAGACCCAGTATTTGGAAGGACAGAAACTGTTTTATCTTTTTCAGGGCTCTCCTCTTGGGAAATAACAGAATCTTGAGAAACTGGATCTGGGAAGGAAAGAAAAAACAGAGTCCAGTCTTTGAAATGAATTCCTCAGACTAGAAATTCTTATGTCTCTGGAAGAAAAGGTCGTAAGAAAAAGAAAAAAGTTTTTCCCAACTTTTTAAAACAGAAAGAACCACAGGTACAATTTCTTAGTAAAACCCAAGCTTTTTCCCCTCTCCCTTAAAATATCCTTTCAATTCCTAAGCTCACAAAAAACTGATTTCATTCATTCCATATACCCATAGTTTAATATATTTAATTTGCAAAAAATTATTTTAAAAACATTTATAAGATGTATTAAGGTAAAACTACATATTTATTTCGTGGTTTTTTTCTTCATAGTCCTACCACAATGCCTTGCACAGGAGTTACTTATTAAATGAAAGCACCAAACTGGTGTCAAAAACTGACTCCACCTCTGAAGGCACCCACAATTCCTAAAGATAGGAATCAGGGATCTGCACCTATGAACTAAACACATTAAATACTCTAAGACGTTAACAACATTTCTAGTAAGAGAGAAGTATTTTTTTTTAAAGATTTTATTTATTTATTTTCAGAGAGAGGAGAAGGGAGAGAGAAAGAGCAATGTATGGTTGCCTCTCACATGGCCCTCACTGGGGACCTGGCCCGCAACCCAGGCATGTGCCCCGACTGGGAATTGAACCGGGACCCTGTGGTTCCCAGCCCACACTCAATCCACTGAGCTACACCAGCCGGGCCACAGAGAAGTATTTTTTAAATCATATTTCACTTTGTTATGAAAAGAATTTTAGGCAGCTTACTGATTAGAGACAAGCAATGGACATTAAGAATTAGAATCATGCTATCCCAGAGAGAAGAGGGGCTGTGTCGAGGAAACTGTTCTAGTTTATAGGATGCTAGAGCAGTCAATTCACGAACTCCTTGACAGCAGGGGCACAGAGGCCCCGCTTTTGTGCAAGCACCGAGCTGTGGTGACAGGTAAGTGAGAGAGGAGTCAGGAAGTCCAACTTCTAGATACGCAAATGAGCTGTGTGACGACAAATCAAGTCCATGGAGATGAAAGCTACGTCCTCATTTACCTCAGAACCCCTGGTAGAACACACACCGTCACACACATGTACTGAGAGCCTGAGGGTAAATGACATACAAAAATACGTGGAATACTGGTAGCATACGGAGGGATTTTATAAGAGTTGAACCACACGCTCTCAAACGCCTAGCCACCCTGGACATCTTTTTATCAATATTTTACAATGATATAATCATGTTATAGTTCATAGTTTATTTTTATACACTTACATATAATGTATAAGAACGTAATTATGTAAATGTAAGTCAACTGTTCCCTAAGGCTACGGAACTGCACTACCCAACAGGGTAGTTGCTGGCCACATGTGGATATTTAAATTCAAGTTTGATTAAAAATTCAATTCCTTATTTGCACTAGCTACATTTCACGTGCTTAATCTGAAATGCAAGAGAGTGCAGAACACATTTCCATCACGGCAGGTGTTGGGCAGCTGCATTCTCGAAGCGTGCGACCGCACACTGCAGTGAGACCAGGCCTGGCTGGGTGACATGCTTGTGACTCCAAATGCTTTCAGATGATTGCTTTCCCCTGTGTTCGAAAGTCCCCTCTTGCTCAAGGGTAAAGAGAAAGAAATTAGTATTTCTTAAGCATCTACCATGTATTATATCTTACCTTAGTTAATCCTCAAAACTGTAGATAAAATGGGATCCCCTTTATACAGATAAAAAAATTAAAGTTCTGAGAGGTTATGCAGCTTGCCTAAGACCCCACGGTAAAAGGCAGGGCCCATTCAAACCCAGTTCCACCTTTAAACTTAGACTTAGTCCCCTCTTTAGCAACAGACAGCTCTCTTTTGGGATGTTCACTCTCATACACTAAGGAGATCTCACCCACTCACTCCCTCCATCTATAAATCTCACCTTCCTTTTCTTCAAGCGTTTGGGTCAAATCCTCTATTAAGGTTACCACGTCTTCACTATTCTCAGGATGTTGTGTCTTGACCCAAACCCTGATCTCCCCAGGCAAAATGGTCAGGAACTGCTCAAACACCAAAAGCTCTAAAATCTGTTCTTTCGTGTGGATGTCTGGTCTCAGCCACTGAGTGCAGAGCTCCCAGAGTTGATTCAGGGCTTTTCTGGGTCCAGCCTCTTCTGAGTAACAGAACCACCTGAACCTCTGTCTGAAAGACTCTGGGTCAGCAGTGTTTCCTCTTAGGGTCGCTTCTTCATCCCCAAGTGTATCCATTCTTCGGACCTCGTTTTGTTCATTTGAGGCCAGAGTTTGAGGCTCTGGGGAGATGGTCGTCATTTTGTTCGCAGGTACGGTACTATGGCTCGCACAGTGTGTCACCAGCAAGAACTCAGTCCCCTTCAGACTGTAGTTGAATATAAGTACAGTTTGCCAACAGGCACTACACACAGCCAATATCACGATTCCAAGGATTCAGTTTATGGTGTGGCAGAAACTGTTAAGAAATATAAGATATTTATTAAATAAGTGAAACAAATCATAAATCCTAAAAACATTGTTCATGGTTTGGGGTGTGTGTGTGTGTGTGTGTGTATTCTCAGAGGCCTAAGACACGACTACCCAACTACTATATTAAAAAAATAATTTCCTTTTCCTAAGATTGCATTTATTTATTTATTTAGAGAGAGGGGAGGGGAAGGGAGGGAGACAGAGAGGGAGAGAAACACTGACGCCTAAGAGATACACCAATTGGTTGCCTCTTGCACGCCACCTACTGGGGGTCTGGCCCAAAAGCCAGGCAGGTGCCCTGAAAGAACCATTTTCTTTGCAAGTGAAAAGCCAAGGAGTTACTAAGGATAATTAAAGGCACCCTCCAAGGAAACAGTTCTTTCGAATAAATACTCCTCCCAAGCAAAAGTGATCAGCAAAGGAACATAGCTACAAGAGGACCCAGTCACAACGCTATTCGGTGACTCCTGCCCTCTCTCAGTGAATGGCCAGACATTTCCACCAGTTGCTCCACTTAGAAGCCTGATTTCCTATTTGCCTATCAAATTGCTCACATAATCAATGACCCAATTCTGGCAGTTTCCTAAGAACCTCTCCATTCTATCCTACTGAAACTACGTAAGACCAGGTTTCCCCAATCCAGTATTAAAATGCAGCCTAAGGATTCCTTCTAGTATGCAAAACATAATCCTTCCCCAACTGTATCAAGGTAAAATTCAAACGCTGAGGCCATGCATGATGATCTAGAGACCCGGCCCCGATTACCTCACCTCTCAAGCTGCAGCTGCACCTGACAAACACTGCAGCCATAGAGAAGCCTCTCACGGTTCCCAGACACTCCACCCACTTCCATCCTTTGCACTAGCGCCATTCCCTCTCCTTGAAATGCTGTCTTCTTTCCCTCTCCAAGCAAACATTTTTCCATTCTTTAAAACTGTCACCTCTTGTGTGAAGCTTTCTCTGACCCCCAGTTGCTCTTCTGCAGAGAACCTGCCCTGTGTGACACGCATTCTTTCATTCTACAAATAACCCAACATGTTCGACGAGCTGGGAACGGAGCACTAGGGAGACAGGTGCGGACAGATCACATAGGGTCCCCACACTTACAAAGCACCCAGGAAATGACAATATAGCCTGAGATGTACTATATTGCAGCAAATGCCAGAACAATCTTCTCCTATTGCAACCCTGGTACCATTAATTACCCACCTCCAAGCACAGTACCCAGCACACAGCATGCATGACGTCATTTGTTCCTCTGCCCAATATTAGGTGCTTACCCCGTACCTGGTGCCTTGCTAGGCACCTATGACTCCGTGGTGACTAAGACACTTGTCTCGGTCTCCAGAGAGCTTACAACAGAGGCACCGCGAAAATGTGACGCAGGCAGAAAGATGTTCTCCAACACGGGACAGGTAGGAATTTCCCTCATTGGGTACGTTGGCAACGTCTGACCACATTCTGGTTATCAAGACTGGGTTGAAGAGATGCTACTGGTACCCAGCGATTACAACAAGGGATGCAGCTAAGTATCCTGCAATACAGGGGACAGCGCTCCTCATCCCCCAAGCACACACAACAAAGAATTTTCCCGCCCAAAATGCAAAAGTACCTAAGCGGCGAGACCCCGGGATCAGGGAGAGGATGGAAGAAAACTCAGTCATTCAGGACAGTGCCCACCTCCCACAGGAGCTGTGGCATTGGCAGCACAGCCAGGTAGGTCGGCTGCCCTCGGCCCGCACCCCCCGCCCCAAGTGCGTCCTCGGAGCCGGCGACCCAGTCTTGGCCCCCAAACTATGAGCCCGGGAAAACCACTACCTGCACCAGAACCCGCAGCCAGGACCAACGCTACCGCAATGAGCTTCTAGAAGCTAGTCCTGCAGAAGCTGCGCGCGCAAGCTGGCTGGGGACCACTGCGCCTGCGCAACGGCGCAGAACTACGATTCCCGGAGTGCGCTCCTCTGGCTTTGCGAAAGTCCTGTGCCTTCCATAGGCTCTCACCCTCGCCTGTTGCGCACGATCATTGGGAAGCAGCTGGTGGGCTCGGCCACAGAATTATTGCTGCGCCAGAGGCCTAAAAGCCTAGAACCTTCTGCGGTTTCCAGGTCTATGAAATTATGTCTCCTTGGTAACGTCAAAGTATCCCGCCCCCCTCCCCTCCCTACCCTTTTCTGAAATCGAGGTTGGAAAAACCCACCGCAGAAGCATATCACTAATGCATTCAATCAATACAAGCGGTGCTTAATGCTGCAACTTGAATTAAACAAACATCAGTTTTATGACTTTCATCCTGCCACCGTGGTCCAAACCACCATCGTGCTTCCCCCGGATTATTACAATAGCTTCTTGATTTCACGCTTCTTCACACCACAGTCAAAGAGATGCTTTAAAAATGTAGACCAGAGTATGCCCCTCCTCTGCTTAAAGCTCTGCAAAGGCTTCCCATTTCACTCCGAGTAAAAAAAAAAAAAACAACAACATGTTTTTACCGAGGCCTATAAAGCCTATGGAATCTGGGCACCCATGATCTCCCCGACCTCTTCCCCTTTTTCCCTGCTGCGGTCACAGTGGCCTCCTCGCGCTCCCTCTCCCTCCAACCTGCCTGGCACGTCTGGCTGGCATGATCTTCCCCGAGGTAGCAGCATGTTTCACTCTGCCACTCCTTCATATCTTCCGAGTGAAACTCTCCCTCCACTATATTTACATTGAAACCCCACCCCCATGCCTGCTCCTGCTTTCCCTTCTAACATATCATGTTAGATTTCCTTATTTATTTGCTGCTCATTGCTGTCTTCTTCACTTGAATATCAGTTCCACAAGGATAAGCATTTTTTTAAATCTGGTTTGCTCCATGGAAGTGCAATCTGCAAGCTCTAGAACAGTGCCTGACACAAAGTAGGTGCTAAATAGATATTTGTTGAATATCTAAATGGGCACTTGTTTGGATTACTAGGGGCATAGCAAAAAGGACTGAGGAACTCCAGAGAGGTTATGGGGAGGGCCCTACTAACTAGATGACTTCCGGAGGGGTGGAGTTGTGAGAGAAAGACTTTCTGGGTTGAAGGAGTAGGGTGGGTCCAGGCCCGGAGACTAAATGGAAAGACCAAGCTCAGCTGAATGAAACCACTGGGTTCACCTCAAAGGCAGCAAGGCTAGCTGCGGAGACAGGGTAACCTGCAGCCAAGAAGAAGCTATCCCAGTCCCAGGGCTGAATGCATGTTCTTCACCTCCCCCTTCTTGGCTGGCTGAAAATGGAAGGGACCTCGAGCTCAGGAAAGTAGAGGAACATGAAATGAAATTGGCTCATTTGTTTAACCAGGCAGGTCAGAGAAACTTCTAATTAGTGGTTCTCAAACTTTATTGGACTTTAGAATCACGTGGTATTCTTCATTTGAACACGGATTTTGGGACTCTTCCCCCACACAACCTGTTGCGGATGATCCTTGGATGACACCTTGAGAAACACTGCACCAGTTGAAATATTCTGTAATCACATGGCATGCTACATATGAATACATTACCAGGAAAGAGTGACCCCTTCCTGGAAGTGGTGGCCAGACTGTAAATGTTGATTAAAAGCAACCGCCGTGGTAAAGTGTGGTGGACTGTGCATCAGTAAAACAACAGCCAAGGACAAACCAGTCAGTTTCACTTGTAAACAAGCTGTGGCATCTCTAACCAGCTTAAGTGGATTTAGGAATACTTTAAGCAAATAAATGGGCTTCTTGCTTGTTTGTTTTTTAGCTGTTTGGGCTTCAGTGTGGAGAACAGATTGGAAAGAAGTAAGGCTGGAGACAAAGCTGATGTGATAAATGTCACATTATGTCTGTGAGATTTATCAGTATTGTTGTGTGTGGTTATAAATCAATGAAAATCACTTGTTTTCATTGCTGCATAGTCTTCCCCTATGGCCTGTTATTTATATTGAAGTTTCTGTTTTTTTTACAGCCCCTCGCCCAGCCCCTTGTACAGAGGTGGGGAGTAAGCATGTGTGCGTGGAAGGGCGGGTCTGTCTGGTTTTCCTGCCTTCTAGAATCGCCTACGTTAAAGCATCTGAAGAGCCAAGGTCCTGCCTACCCCTCCCCACCCCTGCTGCACAGAAAATGATACCCAGTGCAGAGAAGGGTCTAGCCCAAAAGTCACTTCAGCTGGTAAATGGGCAGCTAACTGTCTTGGAGCAGACACCTTGTAGGAGGAGGAAGCACATCTTCCCCGGTCGCTGGAGGGAGGAGGGCAGCCTAGGAGTTCAGGGTAGGTGTTTTGAAAGTTGTTAAGTGCCAAACTCTATCCAAAAGAAATGTTACAAGTGAAAGAGGAGCATTCCTGAGTGAAGCCCTGTGTTCCAGACGCAGGCAGCCTTTGAGATGTCTTCTTGGGGCCCTGCAGCTCCTTCAGTCTAAGGTGCCTCAGGGACACCGAGTCCTCCCGTCCTAGTGCCTCTGGCCTTGGCTCAGCCGAGACTCCGAGAATCCCAGAGCCAGTTAGAAGCCGTGGTATTCTCTCTGGGAGATCTGACCATCTCCTGGGAAGAAAACAGCACACACAAAAAACCCTCTTCTGCCTGGCTCTGTAGGGCTGTTAAGGGAGAGGACAGCAGGACCATCTTCCAGAAAGAGAGAAACAGCAAGCTAGCAAGCAAGCTACAGTACAGTAAGGGTCCACTAGAGAGAAAAAGGATGAAGGTATAGAGCAAAGGATTCTACAGAACGAAGACTGAGAAAGTGGGAGGAAGTGCACAGATGGAGAGAGGCCTTACACCCAGAGCCAGGGTCCACTGTTCGTTGTAACAGAAGGGAAGGAGGCAAGGAAGAGTGTAGATGCAATGGGTACGTGACTGCTGGTGTCTGGGGGGGTCAGCCGAGAGATCGTGTACTGAGGCCTCAGCAGTAGCAGTAGGTGGGAGTGGGATCTGAACTTGGTAAAAGTGGATTAGGTGTAAGATAGCTTTCTGGGGGACAGTATGAGCTGACTAGGAAACACTGGAAGATTTCCCTGCAGCGTTAGAGACCACCAATGTACGTCACATCAATATGTACGTTGAGTGATTTTTCTCAGGAAATGCAAAGTTGTCCCAGTAGGTGTAGAGAAGAGGGATGTTTGGGTTGCTTCTGGAGATGGGGTTCTGTAGGGTGGGCTTGACAGGAAGGTAATGGGACACAGAGTTGAGGATATGAGCAAAAGGATGTTCAAAATGAAAGATGGAATCCTATTTAGGTAAGGAAAATGAAGTTAGCTGATACAAGGGAAGAAAGTTAGAGGGATAAAAGGATTAGAAATCAAAGCTTAATAACCAATATACTCATAAAGTTAAACATACACTTGCTATGTGATCAAGCAGTCTCACGTGTAGGCCTTTGCTCATGAGAAATGAAAAGCTATGCCCACGTGTATGGGAATATTTATGGCTGCTTTACTGATAGTTGCCCAGAACTGGAAATGATTCAAATGTGTGGCAGCTAGTGAACAGATATTCACACAGTGTAAGATACTACTCTCTGTTACTACGCAACCACAGAAAGGAATAAACTTCTGATATGTGCAAAAATAAAGCTGAATCTCCACAGGAGCATGCTAAGTGAGAGAAGCCAGACACAAAAGAGGAATAGAGTGTATGAGTCCATTTACAGGCCATGCTAAAAAGACAGAGCTACGGGGACAGAAAGGACAGTGGTTTGCCAGGCACTAGCAGTGGAGAAAAGGGGCTCAAGGGAACTTTTTAGGGTGATGAAAACACTCTAGTATAGCTTGATTGTGGTGGCGGTCCCATGATTGTGTATGTCTGTCAACTTGTGTGCTACACGCATTTATCAAAGAGAATCGTACACATTAAAATGTGAATTGTATTATATGTCAATTATACCTCAATAGAAATGAAAGCATATTTGTAAAGGACTGATCGCAGCAGCTTTTTTTTTTTTTTTTTTGGTAGCAGTTAAAAACGGGAAACATCTCAAATGTCCAGCAGCTGGTAAATGGGTAAACGGTCATGGTATAGCCAGACAATAGGACATTACTCAGCAATGACAAGGAACCCAGTACTGACACTTGCCACAGCTTAGATGAAATCTTAAAGTGGAAGAAGTCAAACAAACAAAAAAGAATACATAGTATGTGATTCCATTTATATACAATCCCAGAAACTGTAAACTAATCTTCAGTGACAGAGAACAGGTCAGTGGCTGCCTGGGAAGGGAGGAGGTCTGACGGCAGAGAGAAGAATTACAAAGGTCCATTAGGAAACCTGTGGAGGTGACAGATATGTTCATGGTATTGATTGTGATGATGTTTTCATGGGTGTACATGTATGTCAACACTCATTTGATTCTTCTTTAAATATGTGTAGCTTATTGTTTTTTTAATCAATTAAACCTAGATAAAGCTTCAACATTTGTACCTTAATACACCTGACTTCTCAGAATAAAGAATGAGTGCATTGGGATAAATGAGCCAAAGGCAGGATGATAGTCTAATGGGTGCGCTAGCAGATGGGACAGCTTTCAGCAAGAGGAGTATTGTAGGTGGTGACCAAGTCTGGGGTGTGCCTGTGGGAGTGGGTCACTGCAATCGAGTGAAGGAGAGAGGAGAAGAAACATTCAAGGAAATGAAAAGCCAACGTGTGGGACGGCTCCATCAATGGATGTTGACATCCGAGGTGCCCCAGGATTTAGGATGGAGAGGAAGACTTAGGTGGGTAGAACTTTGGTCTGGAAGTCCCAATGAGAAGCTGGGAAGATACTGGTTCCACCATCTCACCGAGTGGAATGTGAAGTGTGAGAGATTCGGCAGTTTAGGTGGGAGGTGCAAGGAAAAAGGCATAATCAGATAAGGTAGGAAGTGAGCGTGAATTCTGTGAAGCTGTTGGCATAGGGGTGTTTGTAACTACTAAACTGGTTCCGGGGGGCTCAGTGGAGTTTTTGGGGGGTAACTATGAGAGGTTGGGGCAGACTGAGAGAAATGCACGGGAACATGGGGCTTGCAGTGCAGGAGTAGAAAGATCCTGGGGGGGCGGCGGTGAGGGGAGGGCTGAGGATTATAAGAGAGACAAAGCATTGCTTAGCCTGGGGTAAATTCAAGTTGGGTTTCAGTGTAGTTATTTTCCCTTTGTCTGATAGTATTGAAAATATCATTTGCCTACAAATCTTCCCTGCCTCGTCAATATTGGCCGCATCCAGTTCCAAAGGTAATCTGGGCAGACCACAGTGCACCTGCCTCTGTGGGGCCTGGATTTCAACAGTTCTTTGAGTCCCTGAATACAAGGGCTGGAATCCCATGAACACACGCTGGGTGCTGTTGACTCGGAAATTAGTTCTCATCCTCAGTGCTGGCTTGTTACTGGCTTGTTACTTGACACTGGATGTCAGTCTCCTCAAGGCCCCTTGCCTGGGCCTCAGTGCTCTTGGAGACAAGAGACAGAGAAGGGCAGATTGTAATGTGGCCCAGTGATTTTCGGAATGCGCCCATCTTTCCCAGTGACAGTTGATGTCCTTGCTGGCTAAGAAATGTTCACCTTTGCTTTGACCTCAGCTGGTGTGTTTCTATTTGCTTTACAACTTGGCTTTGGTCTTTATCGACAAACTTTCTTTTCTGTGTCACTTATTATAAAGCACTTCCACTACTTTTTGAAAGTAAGTAGGTGGGAGGGGAGAGATAATAAATATGTTTGCTTAGCCCAACATATTCAAAACCCATCTTTTCCCTAGCCTCCAAACCTATTCCTCTGTCTTGGTTAGGGACATTATCTACTTCGTCACTTCTCGAAACTGGAAATCTCAGGAATGGTCTCCCTGTCCCTGGATCCCTACATCCCATCCGTCTTTGAATTGCCTCTTGAATTTGAAATTCAACTCTCCATTTCTATTGATTTTCATCTGAGATGTTGCAATAGTTGCCAAAAGAGTTGCCCTCCCTTTGTCCCTTCCTGCACATTTACTAACCATCTGAGGATACAAATGAATTGAATAAGGTATGAGAGTTTAATGCAATTGGAAATTAACAGTCAAGACAAAAAATGAATGAAAACAGATTACTTAATTCCTATTATCTCATAAAAGACAGCAGAGTTTTCCTGAGATTCAAACATTTTCCTGGTACCAAATTCTAGTAAAAGCTATTCCTTGGGTAAAGGACATTAGAAAACATAATGCTGAATTTCTTCGAATAGATTTTCTTTTTTAGAAATTTTAAAAATATTACTAATAAAGCAAAATAGCTCTGTGAGCCTGAATAAAAGCCTAAGGCAGAGAGCACTACCTCTGGGGGATCTAACTGAGCCGAATAAAACAAGGCATTGTGGAAGGTAGAAAATATTGAAAAGTGCCTTCAAAATTGTGAGATGGCATTTCCACTTTAGGATTCTGTCTCAGCATCCTGGGTGTTTCAGTGTGGATTACAGACAATCTCAGACACACAAGTCCCCAATGTTCACCTCCTAGTCCACCTTTCTAAGAAGTTCTTAGATGAGAAATTAGCAAATGAGGGCCCCTGATCCATATCCGGCCCATTGTCTGTTTCTGTAAATCCAGTTTTACGGAAACACAGGCACGATCCTCTGTTCACGTGGTGCTCATGACTATTCTCTGTTGCAACGGCAGAGTTGAGTAGTTGTCCTAGAAACTGGACGGCCCGCAAAGCCTAAACCATTTGCTGTCTACTCCTTTACAGAAAGAGTTTGCCAGCAAGGTGCGTAAGGGAGCAGAAAGGGGAGGTAGTGATGGAAACAGGCAGGCTACAGGAAGACAAAATAACAATGAGAATAAAAATGAGTCAAGGATGGCAAGAGGGGATGAGTTCGCAGGAAACATTTGCTGTTGGAGAGATGTTCGCTAGGCTAAGCTGTCACGGAAAGAACCACCAAGTGTTCGGTTGGCCGAAAAGTCTGTATGGTTTTGTCCATAAAATAGGAGACATGTTTTTCATTTTCACCAATAACTTTATTGATTTGGGTATTTTGAGTATGTTGGCTATCTCCGGCATGGCATAACTGTGATCGTTCTCAGTTAATGTCTCGATTTGATCGCTATCAACTTCAACTGGTCTAACTGACCGTGGAGTATTGTCCAATGAGAATCTCCAGCACGAAACTTTGCAAACCACTTTTGTTTTGTTTTGTTTTAATATATTTTATCAATTATGCTATTACGGTTGTCCCATTTTTCCCCCTTTATTCCCCTCCGCCCTGCACACCCCCTCCCACTCACATTCCCCCCCTTTAGTTCATGTCCATGGGTCATACATATAAGTTCCTTGGCTTCTCCATTTTCTATACTATTCTTAACCTCCCCCTGTCTGTTTCCTACCTACCATTCATGCTACTTATTCCCTGTACTTTTTCCCCATCCCCCATCCCCTTACCTGCTGATAACCCTCCATGTGATCTCCATTTTCTTGGTTCTGTTCCTGTTCTAGTTGTTTGCTTAGCTTGACAACTAAGTTTACTATTAGGTTCGATTTTTGAGAGTTGTGAGTTTGTTGTCATTTCTCTGTTCATATTTTTGATCTTCTTTTTCTTAGATAAGTCTATTTAACATTTCATATATTAAAGGCTTGGTGATGATGAACTCCTTTATCTTGACCTTATCTGGGAAGCACTTTACCTGCCCTTCCATTCTACAGGATATTTGCTGAATAGAGTAATCTTGGATGTAGATCCTTGCCTTTCGTGACTTTTAAACACTTCTTTTCAGCCCTTTCTTACCTGTAAGTTTTCTTTTGAGAAATCAGCTGACAGTCTAAGGGGAACACCTTTGTAGGTTACTATCTCCTTTTCTCTGGTTGCTTTTGAGATTCTCTCCATTTCTTTAATCTTGGCTAATGTAATTATGATGTGCCTTGGTGTGTTCCTCCTTGGGTCCAACTTCTTTGGGATTTGCAAACCACTTTGACACATTCAATCAGTCACAACTTTTCCATACACTGCACAAATCTTTTTTGCATTTCAGTTGCGTTTTTACCTTTCTTGAAATAATAAAGCATAATATGTTGTGCATTTTCTTCCATCTTCAACATTAAAATGGCTGCACAAAAATTCACCAATTTCATTGTTTTTTTTAAATGCATGCTGATAATGACAGCTACAATACAATCTAACAAAGTTGTTTTAAATGAAGTTAAAGACAACTAAGCACTACTAGAGTCATCTTATGGGGAAAAAAATAAAAACAAATGAGCTTTTTGGCCAACCCAATTAAGGGGGGGGATGGGCAAAAATGGGTGAAGGAGGTTAAAAGACACAAACTCCCATTTAAAAAATAAAGTCCTGGGGATATAACGTACAGCATGGTGACTATAGTTAATAATACTGTATTGTATATTTGAAAGTTGCTAAGAGAGTAGACATTAAAAGTTCTCATCACAAAAAAAATGTAACTATGTGTGGTCATGAAAGTTCAATTTATTGTAACCATCTCATAATACATACATGTATATCACATACCTAAAACTCATACAATGCTACATGTCAATTATTATTATTATTTTTAAAAGATTTTATGTATCTATTTTTGGATAGAGGGGAAGGGAGAGAGAATGAGGAGAGAGAAAGAAATGTCAATGTGTGGTTGCCTCTCATTTGCCACCTCCCCCCACGGGCCCAGCCTGTAACCCAAGCATGTGAGGTGAATGGGAATTGAACTAGTGACCCCCTGGTTCGCAGGCTGGCGCTCAATCCACTGAGCCACACCAGCCAGGGCTCTTTTAAAAACTTCGAAAAAATTTTTGAGAGAGAGAAACATTGATGCTGTTCCAATTATTTTTGCATTTATTGGTGGGCAGTGAGGTAGAGGACAATCTTTTTACTCTTCACTATTGTACTATTTGCAAATAGTTCATTGTACACGGACTTTGTGATGATATGAAACAAAAGAACCAAAATGTCTTCAAAGAAAGGGAGTGGATCACTTGATGTACGATGAAGTCATGAACAACAACAATAAAGTGTGGTGGTGTAAAGCTTTTGAATTAGCGAGGAAGAATGTTTATGGAGGAAAAATACTGAAGGCAGAACTTCATAGTGATTGGCTCCCCACCCACCCACGCTGTGTTTGGGGCTGCGCTTGGATTCGCACTCAGCTGTACCCGATTACCCTAGATTCTCTGGGGAGTGAGACAGGTGGAAGGACTTTCAGTTTTAATTTTATGATTTTCCGAATCATTTTTTACAGAGACCACGTATAATTTCTGTAATAAAAGCAATAAAGGAAATAGTGTCTTTAATGTTGTGTAAGTACTTCTTTGGGGGTCGTCATTACACGTTGAATGATATAGTTTTCTAGACATTAACTAGAGCTTTATAGACGCCCACTTTTAGGAATAAATGCAATTTAATCCATTTAGAATCTTGATTCTTCCTCATAAAAAACATATCTGATCTTTTACCTAATTTGTTAGGATAGTACCATCACTTAAAGCACTGCAATTATGCAACCTCTTAATTTGAATTCCATTTTGCAAGCTCCCCCCCACCCCCGAAGTACATGGCCTTATGGAAAAACTGAAGGTATAAAGTTAAAAATTGGTATATTCAAAGCAAATCACTCGGGGTACTATAAGGAATGTGGGTATTAGAATAAACACATTTAAAAATAGCTCATGTAAGTATACATACTTGAATTTGAACTTTAAAAAATCTTGGTTCATTTAACTCTTAGTAGTGCTTAGTGATTTTCCTTCGCTCCGTAGTTCTTGCTCCTGAGAGCATCAGAAACCTACGCTTGTCTTTAAATGAGAAAAGGAGCCCGAGGCGCGTGGTCCCAGGTGGCTCGCCCGCCCGGGATTGAGTCAGCGCCCCGGCCGAGAAGTTCGGCGGGAGGCGCAGGGCGGGGCTTCCTCCCGCCGACTCCGAACCCGGCTCTACTTTTCCGAGTCCACGTCTCTTCCTTTGGACAGGCGTGTTTCTTCAGGTCGGGACCAGACAACGTGACAGCCGCAGACCGTTCCAAGGGGAGCTTCGGCCACGCCTCGAGGATCTCCCCGGGTCGGGGCGGTCGGGCCCAGCTCGGTGGAGCCCCTTGCGGAGCGCAGCGCGCGTCTCTGCGGAGACGCGTCCCCCGAACGCCTCGCTTCTGGGCGCTCACCGCGCGGCGCCGCGCGCGGCATCGCCGGCATGGAGACCGGCTCGGACTCAGGTCAGACACCCGCGCGGCCGCCACGCGCCAGGGCCGCTGCGGGCTGCGCCGGCGCGGCGGGGCGGCTAGGCCAGGTCGCCCGAGCAGGCCGCCGCGTGCCGGGTCCGCGCGGGGAGCGCTCGCGGGCCGGCTCCGGCGCGCGGGGCGGGCGGCGGCAGGTGGGCAGGACGATCCGCGAGCGAGCGAGGGCGGGCGGGCGCGCGGCGGGCCCGGCGGGGGGGCCGCTGGGAGGATGGCTCAGCTCTTTCTAAATATAAAACCAGCGTGAGTTGGGCGAGCGCGGCGCGGAGCCGCAGAGCCGCCGCGCGGGCCGGGCGCACCCGGGCTCGGCCAACTGACGGCGGCGGCTCCGCAGGGGCGCGAGGCTGCGGGAGCGCCGGAGTCGCGACCCCGCGGGGGACGGCGAGAGCGGCGCGTGCAGCGGAGAGGACGCAGGCGGCGGGCGGGCCTTGTGGGCGCAGCGCGGCCCGCGCGGAGCGACCCGGGACGGCTCCGGGCCCCTGCCGCACCGCGAGCCGCGAGCCCCCGGCGCCGCCGGCCCGCGCCCTCCCTCCCCGGCCCCTCCCTCCCGCCGCGGCGCAACATGGCTGCGGCCGCCGCCTCCGCCTCCCAGGACGAGCTGAGTAAGTGCCCCGGCGAGCCTGCGGCCGCGGGCCCGAGACGGCGCTGCGCGGGGCCGGGGGGCCGAGGCTGGGAGGGCCGGGGCGCGCGGCCGCCGGCGGGGCGCCGGGCCCGGAGGGCGGGCGGCGGCCCCGGCGTGCCCGGGGCTGGGGCGTTCGGGCCTGGCGGGCGGGCGGGGCGCTGGACGCCGCCGCCGGCGTTTGTAGGCCTCAGGTTTGCACCGTCACGTTGCGAAATTGAAACCGGAGCCCCAGGCGGAGCCGCCTCTGTCCGCGATCCGCCCCGGCCCCGGGGTGGGGGGAGCCCAGCCCCCTGCTCGAGGTGCCCGGGCTGGCGGACCGGCCCGAGCCCCAGGGTCGTGTCGTGTCAGCCCGTCCCGTCTGACCCCGCGGTGACCCCAGGTCCCCACTGTTGGGCGAGTTGTAGAAATAGAGCTTTCGGGGGGAGGGAGAAGGTGCCTTTCTGTGACACCCCAGAAACCGGCGGCCGGGCCGAGAGCTGGAGGTGACCGTCGCTCCGGCGGAGCAGGAAGGACGGGGGGCGGAGGGCGCGGCGCTGGCCGCGGGGGAGCCCGCGGAGTGACAGCGCTGTCAGGGGGCAGGGCCGGTGCTCCCTCGGTCTTAAACGCTGCGGTTTTGCAGGGGGCGGCGACCCGCGTCCGGGGAGAGCGGTGGTCCCCCTGAATTCCAGGCCGCCACGCCCGCCGCCCGGGTTCGCCTCGATGCGTTGTGGGAAGTGTAGTCCCAGGGCGGCTCGGGCCCGCGCCAGGGTCACAAATATTGAATTTTCCTCGGACGTGTACGATAGCAATTTCTGATTGCGTTTGGGGTGGTTACACGAAATGCCTTCAGTTGCGTTTTTGTTGTCGTTTCCTCAATGTTGTCGCTTCTTCAGTTTACGGCGAAAACCAGAGAGGTGCCGTTTAGGGATGCGTGCCAGTTTTACCTGGGATGAAGCATAGGTGAGGTGTCCCAAGCTTGGTGAAGTTTCTGTTGTTACAGCCCCTTCTGAATTTTCCATCCGTAAGTAGCTATAAACATAATTTGTTTCTTTGGTGCTTGGCAGTTGAAAGCTACTTTGATGTGCACGATCTTACTTTGCCCTCATAACTACCTTATGAGGCAGGTGGGTAGGAATTATCCTGGTGTTAAAGAGGAAGCAGGTTTGGAGAGATTAAGCTGCTTGCTCTTTTAACACAGAACTGGTGTGGCAGGAGTAGTAGTGTCTGCTCACTGTGAAGCCGAAATGAGCCATGGGTGCGACCCTGGGCAGGGTGGGCAGACAAGGCCTCCTGGGCTGATAACCGGGGAACTGATTGCTTGTCTGTGGGGTCCACGCTGGAGCACCGTCAGGCCCTGCAGGGAGATTCGTTCCCCGATTCATTCCTTCCATTTTTTGTTATCGTGGTGAAATACACACCATGTAACATTTACCATCAAAACCATTTTAGGGAATCCAGTTCAGTAGGATTAAGTCCATTCTTTCGGTGCCACCATCGCCCCCGTCTCTGTCCAGAACTCTCGTTGTCCTGCAGAACCGCCGCTCCGCAGACGCGCAGCTCGAACTCCCTTCTTCCCGTCGCCTCGCGCCCCTGGCAGCCGCCGTTCTGCTTTTGGTCTCTGTGATTTCCGCTGAGTGGAGCCACACAGGATTTGTCTTTTTGTGGCTGGCTTGTTTCACTTAGTATCATGTCCTCCAGGTTCACCCATGTTGTAGCATGTGACAGGATCTTTCCCCCCCTTTTAAGGCTGAATGATATTCCATTGTATTTCCGTTGAAATTGTATGTCACATTTTCTCACCCATTTTATCTGTTGTCTTGGGTTGCTTGTATGTTTTAGCCGTTGTGAATAGTGCTGCTGTGAACACAGGTGTACAAACATCTCTTTGATACCCTGCTTTTAATTTCTTTGGGGAAGTACCCAAAAGTAGGGTTGCTGGATCCTGTGGTAATTCTGTTTTTCAGTTTTTGAGGAATCGCCATCCTGCTTTCTATGCGGCCGCGCCATTTTCTGTTCCCACTGTCAGTACTCACGGGTTCCGGTTTTTCCATGTCCTCACCAACACACGTTGTTCTCTGTGTTTTTGACAGTAGCCATTGCAGTGGGTACGAGGTGGTCTGGCACGAACAGTTTTTATACTGTGTCGTATCTGAGTTCCTGGTGTACCGCTGAACGTGTTGAAATCTGAACTACCAGTTGGAGTGGGAAGCAAAACCAGAGGAAGAATTGGGTATCACTTAAAATTCTGCAAATATGTCAGAATCGGCTAACGTAGTTGTGCATTAGATACCTGTGAAAGTGCTGATAGCACTTCTGGTGAAGGGATCTTTAGGCTTGAGCAGGTACTGGAAGAGTTAGGAACAAATCCAGTGTTTCGTTTGGTCGAAGTATTAATCATCGACCACAGATGTCTGTTGACTTGGTTTTTGTATTTCTTCAGGAAAGATTAAACACTTCGCAGGTGGTACCGTAGAATAATTTGAAGTCACGCACATACCTAAAAATGGTTCATTTGAAACTGTCTAAGAAGTTTCAAATGAACCACTTTTAGTTTCAGAATGGCTATAATAAAAGGATAGATGGCTGGCAAAAAGGTGCATTTTAAAATTCTGCCGTAAAAAAGAAGCTAAGTGTCTGAATATTTACTGGCTGTTGTTTTGGACTAGTTGCTGATAATTCAAGCAAACTACTAGATGCCAGCATTGTTTTTTCCCTAATATTTTATTGTAAAAATCTTCAAAAATACAGAAAAGTTGAAAATGAGCATTCATATACCCATTACTTAGATTCTACATTTCATATTGTACTAGCTTATCACATATCTGCCCCATCTTTCAATCCATGTTTAAAAATTTTATTATAATTATTTTTTTATTCTAAGAAGATTGTGGTAAGATACACCTAACATAATCGTTTTTAGTGCGTTCGGTGACATTATGTGCTGAACACATTTTCTGATGCATTTCAAACTGAAGTGGAGACATCAGCACATTTTCCCCTAAATATTGCAGCATTAGCCTTATTGTAAGTGCCTCGTATATGTTCTTTGACTTGTTGAAGTAATCCTAAGAGCTAGGTAAAATCACCCCTGTTTTATGGAATGGAAAACAGGCTTTTTAGGTCCCTGAGCTCCTGCAGCCCGTCAGTGGCAGAGTTGGGTGCCCGTGCCTCAGACCCAGCGGGTGCTCGTCGCCGGCCCCCGGGCTGAGTTACCTCCGTGCACCACCGTCTGAGTGTTCATGCTGATGGAAGCGCGCGCTGCTGAATTCCCTGCCAAGTGTCACTTTCATTCAACTACATGTTCGGCTAGTTGACGTTGCTTCGGGGTACAAAAGAAACACCGAAGAATTATAATACTGTTGAGGAGAAAGAGGAGGAATACATATAAGTAGATATAAGTAAAGGCCAAAATGTATGGTTATAGGATGTAGATAATGCTAAAGTAATATTATCATCTCTAGTTCCAGTCTGTTACTTAGAGATGTGTAGCTGGTAGTACTGAGTTTCCATCGATTCAAATAAACATTTTTTATCTTTATGTTTGAAATGATATGCCTGTCATGAGTTAAAATTAAATCTAACCCCGCTTTCAGATGTATTTGTCACTACACTTGGCAGGAGCTGCTGAGGAGAATTGACCACAAGGGTTGTCTTATTTTACTTTATTTTTTGGAGTAGGGAGTATCATTGATGTGAGGGTTGGAAAAAGGTAAGCAGGATAATCCGGAGTTGGGATTTGTTAGAATTTGTTTTCACAAACATCATGTAATTGTCACTTTGAGTCAGGTGTTGTCATAGGATAAGCATAAAGCTGATGTTAAGTCCTGACGGTGGGTTCTAATCATTTTGTGTCTGTTACCTGGTGGCGGCTGTGAATTTGCTACTGTTTCAGTCCCAGTGGTGGGGCTTCCCGCGTGTCACAGAGTTACCGCCTGAACTCAGTGCTCTGATTTCTCTTTGCTAGTTCTGCTCTACTACTCTATTTATTCTCTCTCGAAGGAAAAATATACAATTTATAACAAGATCAACATGGCTGCCTCCACGCCCAGGTCTTGCTAGCTTCTAGAAGAAATTTCCTGTAGTGTATAACATGTGGCAATATTCTGATGTTTATTGAGTAGAATGTATTAGAGTTCGAGATAAGATGGCAGAATAGAGAACATTTAGTTCTGATTGTTGAAGGCAGTTCTGAAATCTAGTTTGTGAATTACTTAAGGTTATGGTCTGTAGTTTTCTTTCTTTCTACAATTGTTTAGAATGAAATGAAATTAAATGCAGGGCATGTGAGCTAGTTTTTCTTCTATTATTATCCTCTGCCAATTCATGGAAAAGTTGACATTGTTGTTATATTTTAGCAGCGGGTAGAGATTTCTGCCAGAGAGCAGGAAGCATTTGAGACTTTACACCTGGTCAGCTGTCTGTGGTTTCACATTCTGGGCTTTATAATGATAAGGCATCCTTAGTATCTGATCCTCATTGGGATAAAGACAGCCCGCAATCTCAAAGCACACCGATCCTGTTCAGTTTGACCGTTTGACATAGCCGTGGGAAACATCAGTTGCAGAAGTCAGCCAGCTCACCAACACGCCAGGTCCTTTCTGAGAGAGTTTCTGCCCGTGCCAGGAATCCTGGCGACTTTAGGGAGCGAGGCGTGGAGAGCGGTGGGGGCGAACGTGGCTCTGTGGGCTCGTGGAGATGGTTGCTTTCTTGACAGCCGGGCATGCAAATGAGCTGTTCTCCCGCAGAAGGCTAAATCAAGCCCGTATCATTTAAATTTTGGTTACTCAACCAAATAGGAACGTTAAAATGGAAAATAACAATAGTTCTGGTTCTTTTTTTTTTTTTCACTTGTAGTTTTTCACTTCCATCCCCTTCTGTTTTGCTGATGGCTGTCAGCAAGCTGTAATAGTTAATAAAGGCCAATGTCTGTGAGAATTGTTGGCACCAGGGCCTTCGGCCTTGTTTAGAAGAGAGATGTTAAAATCGTGGGCATTGCCAGGGTCTGATCCAAGTTGCTCATCTCTGCTTTCAGGCCTGGCCAGTCTCTGGCTTGATGCTTGTCGTGGGTATGGCTTGTTCTCCGCACACATTTATCAATTCAATAGGCAAACTTTAAAATTGAGTGACTAGCCCTGGCTGGTGTAGCTCAGTGGATTGAGCGTGGGCTGGGAACCGACGGGTCCCGGTTCGATTCCCAGTCAGGGCACATGCCTAGGTTGCAGGCCAGGTCCCCGTGAGGGCCATGTGAGAAGCAACCATACATTGCTATTTCTCTCCCTCTCTTTCTCCCTCCCTTCTCCTCTCTCTAAAAATAAATTAAAAAAAAAATCTTAAAAAAAAATAAAATTGAGTGACTAAGTTATGGCCCTGTCCTCACAGGACTTAGAATTAAATGTAGAGACAGATTTACCTGTAAATGTAAGTCACCAATACAAAGTATGCTATGAAAAATGCCTAACATAGTTCTTTGGGAACATCAAAAAGTGAGACTAGCATTCCGGCCTAAGGGAGTAGTCGCTTGAGCTAAGACAGAGGTTGGAAAATATTTTGCATTTTCAGAGGAAGTTTCAGTAAGTCTGACATGCTTTGGAATGGGGTTGCTATGGCTGCATGAAGTGCTGGGGAAGGAGATAAGATTTGGAGTTTGAGACTTGGCCCTTTCTGCCTTTTATGATTTGGGATCTCAGGCAAATTACCTTACCTTTTTAAGTCTCAGTGTCTTTATCATAAAACTGGGATAATAAGTGTAATGTGTGTGAAAATACACTGCATAAACAAGCTCTGTGTAGATTATTATTCTTTTTAGTGGTATGGGCCGTGGGAGGTGAAGCTGGGAAGGCAGATTGAGACCAGGAATGTTAACACCATGCGTTTGGACTTTGTTCTGTAGACCGGAGAGAACCATCAAAGACTTTCAGGCAGGTGTGTGACAGGAGCAGGTCTGCTTTACAAGGGTGACTGACAGGTGGCAGGGGTGTGACATTGATTACAGGGGTCCTGAGACCGGGAGCAGCAGGACTAATTAGGAGGGGGTCGCAGTGGCCAGGGAAACATAGTTTAGGGTCTGAATTGGCAAGGAGGTAATATAATCTAGAATTTCTAAAACAGGCAGAAATTATTGGCTAAGTAGATGAGGGTCATTCAGGAGAGGAAGAAGTTAGAGATGATTCCAGGGAATCTACTTGAGAGACGAGAGGGATGGACAATGGAGTCCCTAGACAGGTGTAGGGAGGTAGAAGTGGAGGAAAGAGAGTACAGGTTTGTGTTCAACAAATAAATTATTTGTTGAATGAATGGATTGAATTATTCAGGCACCCATGTTGACTTGTTTAGGGAGACTTTTGAAATGAGGTGAAAACCTCTGGCATTGAAGTCAGAGCCGGTTTTGAATCCTGGCTCTGCCACTTTTTATAATGTCTTGAACAAGGGACCTAACTTCTGGGTCTTGGTTTTCTCATCTGTAAAATGGGATAACAACAAAACCCATTCCCCGTTCATAAGAACGGGAAGAGAGAATGCATGCTAAGAACTTGGCTCAGCGCTAGGCATGTGGATTGTAGGTGTGTGAGAACTTTAGTTCTGAAGCCTGGGGGAGACTGGGCACGAAGGTGGGGTCACAGGAATGGACAGATGGTCCAGAGGACAGCTGTCTGGGGCTATGCGTATGTAGGGGGTGAGAAGAAGATGAAGAGAAGCTGGCAAGGGGATTCGGAGTGTTGAGAGAGGGCCCTGGTTCCCAGGGCTGTGGCTGTTAACCATTTACTTCCTCAGTTAAAGTGTGCTTAAGACGTGTGTGCCTACCTGCTAATCGTCCTCTTGTGAAACTGTTGTATAATTCAGGTACTTTCTTTTCATTTTAACCGAGGTTCTGTATGTTTATGATATTTACATGTTTACATATATGATAACATGTGTTGTGTTGGTCTTAAGAGTTTTTTAGTTTTCAGTGAATAATCACCAGTGTATTTTTTAAATTATTAGTATAGTTTACAGAGTAAATTTTATTTAGGAACACATTTCTTTCTCCAATTTGGTAATCACTATAATTTTTCCCCCTCATCCTGAACTTGCAAAATGGGGCATCAATGAGGAGATCTTAGCTTAGAAATGAAAAGTGCTTTAAAAAAAAATGGTTGGTACAAGTATAAATCTTCTAATTGCTTTTTTTCCTGGTGTTCTAAATAATAGATTCTTTATACAATTACATATGTACCAGTGGATGAACATACCACTGGCGATCTGGAGGACTTTCGTCAGGATTGGATAAACCAGGTATCACGTTGATTATAGAGGTCAGCAGATTTAGTTCCCTAGGATGTGCGCATTTTTTAACTATCAGCATTGACACATGCGTCGGGCATCAAGCCGCAGTTTCCCCTCTGGATCTTCACGGGCTTTGCTCCTTCTCTGGCTGTCCCGAGACAGTCAGTTTAGTTCATGTCAGTTTGTGTAGACCTGACGCCTCTATTCTCTGTCGTCGCATAAACGTATATTTAAAAAGTTAGCAAGAAAGAGAGAAGGAGAAAATGTCAGGATGTTAGTTCGCAGTGTGCACAGGGAAAGACTATGACTGTTAAGTTTACAAGTAGTATTATCTGCCACAACTGCAAAAAACGATTTTACTTGCGCCAGGAATGTCATCTTGGAGTTAATTGTCTTGCTTGTGAAAAGAGGTGTTGAGAGAGAGATTCTGGTCAGTGGATAGTCCTAATTCTGCCACTTTGACGTGCGCTGTGATGGAAAAGCCACTTGATTCTACTTCCTTCTGCCACTGAACAAGAGTATGGTGTCTGTTTCGCTCTTGCATGATATTGGGCGGTCCTTTGATTGAAACTCTGTACGTTCAGATTGTGATTCTCAGATATCATGAGCTTAATATCCAAGGAGTACCTGGGATTTTGTAGCTTTAATCCAAAGGTGCATTTTGTTGCTATCTTCTAATTCAACTCCCCTCCCCCGTACAGTTTTTTTTTTAATCCTCACCAGAGGACATTTCTTTTTAGAAAGAGAGGCATGGAGAGAGAGAAACCTCAATGCTAGAGAGAAGCAGCATTGATTGGTTGCCTCCCTTACGCTCCCAGACGGGATTGCAGGTGCCCTGACCGGGGGTTGAACCCGCCACCCTTCAGTTGTGTGACAGAGCTTTAACCAACTGAGCCACACCAGCCAGGGCCATTCTGTTTTTCACTATGTCTGTTGCTGATGGTGGTGTTTGATGCCTTAGTTCATCCAGGTGGAATTTTGAGGGATGGAGTGAATGAAATATTTTATAAACCAAAGTTCAGCTTTAGAACAGCTTTTGCTGTTTTACATATTTTCATTCCATTACAGAGGAATGGAAAATTGAGAGGTTGGAGGGATTGTTTAGAATTGTTAGAAGAGAAATGAGGATGTTGTTTATTCGTTCTTAGATTCCTTCTTTCTTAAAGCTTTTGAGCCTGTGATGGATGTGTTAATGTCGTTCTGATACAGTGAAGGCAAGCAGGTCAAACCACAGATACTGGGATTTAAATAGTGACTTAAAGAACACTCTAGAGTTTACACATCAAGATGAGCATTGTCATAAGTAATTATTGCTACTTCGGGTGGATCGTAACTGTCATGCACTTGACTTTTATGCAGACTGCATTCTTGCACAGTATGTATTGTCTCCTCTAAGCTAGCTTTCATAAGCTAATCTCTCTGCTGATCAGTTTACTAACACTGATATCTAACTGGGTATCTGCCAGCTACTGTCCTAGGGGAAAGGGCTTCCTGGGGAGAGGGGAGTGTTTGTGGGCCTCAGTGCATCTGGAACCTGGCACTTATTCAGTAAATTTGGGGTGCAGATCTGGGCTGCTGTCTCCTCATTTGGCCCAACCCTGCCAAGCTAGCTCTATGACTTCTTCCCTCCCTGTGTGTGTGTGAGAGGGGAAGAGGGGCATTGGGGACGGGATGTGTGAGCAGGGAGGCGTGGCCATGCTATGTGCGGCTCTGGTTGGTTGGTAGGGGACGTAAAGTAGCCTGACATATGCAGGTGGCAAGGACTTCTGAAGTGGCAGGAGAAGAAAGATTCCCCTTCCCTGCTCAGAGAGTCTAGTCACTAGGGCATCCAGATGCAGGGGCTTCTGTACTGAGTGTCTGCCTGGGCCCTGGGAGTAAAACTGGTGGCCTAGGGCACAGGAAGGAGGCCTGATTGCCATGTTTCTGGTGGGAAGGGATGCCAGCGGGGACTGTGCTAGCAGGAACCGCTTGCTCAGGACCTCATTGTCGGCAAGGGTTCTTATTTGCTACCCCCTTGGGCTGCCCTGACTGGAAGGAGGCAGCTCTCGCCGGATGGATTGTCCCTTACTGGGAATGGATCCTCTCCCCACCTCTGACTTAATATGTAGGGTTGAGCAGCAGTAAGGCCTGCTTGAGTGTGGTTGGTAGGGTGATAATATGGGTGTAATAATTTATAGTTGTAATTTGAACATTTCACCTAAAATGCCATATGGTGTGCTTGAGTGTGATATTGTTATGTTACAGAATTACACGCTTAAGATTTTGGAATACAAGATTTTGTAATAAAAAAGGGGTGTTATTTGTGCCGGACCCTATATTTGTAGTTAGTGCTGGACTTGCTGACATTCTCCTTTTTAAGTCCATTTACAGTTAAGGAGTTCTTTTCAAAAGGTGGAGGAGGGAGCCAGCCTCTGCTTAAAAACTAAGGAGTAGAGATCACGATTCTAAGCATTACTAATTCCTACAGAAGTATCCTGCTGACCTCATTTGGATTTATTAGTTAAAGGGGCATTTGGTACATTGAAATGGTATATAGGAACCAATAGGTGATGTGGGCTTTAACTACCAGTTAGTACCTGGTTAGGTTTGTAATTCACAGGATTTACCTAGCAGAAAACATTGTGTCACAAAGAAAATCTATACAGGCCAGCTGGAGCTTCCTTATTCTTCATAGTTTCAGCCTCAAACTCCTAATCGCAGATATTGTAAAAGTTCAGAGGTATTTGTCCTCCCCCCATCACCTCTAATGTCTGCGAGTTTCCTATAATTTAGTCGGCTTATGCTTTTCTTAGCTTCTGGGCTCTTATTTCTGAAAATGGTGTTTTGGTTCTGCCCAGGTCAGCTCGGACGTGAAACCCCTGTTTCATTGGTATGCACACACAAGATCCCCTTTCCCCAAGCATTTCAGGAATTTAGTTAACTCTTGGTGATGTGGTGAGTCATGGGGCAAGGCCTTGCAGCGAAGCCTTGATTTTCCTCCTTTCACGGGTCCATCCTCCCTCCCTTTTCTTTTCTCCTCTCCTTCTCTTCGAGGTGACTACTTCACCCCTCCCGATTTAAAGCTCACTTCTGCCATACAGTTGGACCTTCTGGAATTCCTCTCCTTTTCCTCTTCCTCCTCCTCTTCCTCATCTTTTACTAAAAAAAAAACCCTAAGCACTTGTCATAATATTATAAAACATATAGTCCCCTTTCCAAGAGGTTCTGATGTCAGGTGTAATAAATTGCCACCAATCCCCTTCTGTCCCTTGCTGTAGATGTTAGCTGTATCAACTTCTAAATAGCTTTTCTAATGCAGAGGATGTAAGATCTCATACATTCAACACGCATTTGAGCCGCTGCTGTCTGCAAGGCGCTGAGCTAAGTGCTGGAACACCAAGAGCTGGATGTCACAGTTTCTCAGCCTGAGGAGCTCTAGAGATAGACAGAGCACACGAGGAGTTTGGTGGAGCCCGATTCAAGGCACACCTCAGAGGGTTGTTACGGTCTAGGGAAGGGAAGATTGGGCGCTTGCATAATGTACAGCAAAAGGTAACAAGTGGCAGGAGAGATGTAGCAAGGTGTGTGGGAGTTTGTAGAGCCAGGATGGGTTGTGTAAGTGTGGAGCATGTTAGAGTTGAGCTGGACTTCGAATAGGGAGGGTTTGGATGTGTGGAGATGAAGAGATGGTAGGAAGAGTATTCCAGGTTGAGGGGCTGGTTGACAAAGAGAATTGCGCCAGGCCCTGGCCAGTGTGGCTGAGTGGACTGAGTGTGAGACTGCAAACCAAAGGGTTGCTGGTTCGATTCCCAGTCAGAGCACATGCCTGGGTTGTGGGCCAGGTCACCAGTGGGGCGTGGGCGAGAGGCAAGCACACATTGATGTTTCTCTCCATCTTTTTCTCCCTCCCTTTCCGTCTCGCTAAAAATAAAAATAAATAAAAATTTAAAAAATTTGGGCTGGGGGAACGTACGGTACACTTAATAAGGTATTGCAGTTAATGGCGGTTGGGGAATGAATGGGAGGCGTGGTTGTGAAGGTCCCTTGAGGCTAGAGTCTTAGAAAGGACTTCCTCTCTGATCTGATAGTCATCCTAGGCATGTGCTGGCTGCTTAATTTTTAATGTCTTTTTCTAGAAGTACATCTTTTTTTTTCTCTTGGCAAAGATCTTCCATTTGTACTTGGACCCAGTTGTGAGCTGGCTTAAGCAAAAACCAGGCACTTGCTATAAGGAATCAGGGTGTTGATCGAAACAAGAGAGGCCTGCAAGAAGGGTTTGGAACGAAGGGCTGGAAGTCATCCAGCTTCTCCCTGCGCCTCCGTGCCGTTCTTTCTGCAGACCAGCTTCTCCGATTTTGTGCTCTCTAGGGTAGGCTGACGGTGCCCGGCTGGTGTGTCTCCCGGCATGCTCTTGCAGGGTCAGACACACAAGGGAGCGCTGACTCTTTGGTCCCATTTCTGAACCTGAAGAAGGGATGAATTGAGTGAGGGGCCTGTTCTGACAGCCTTGGCTGTGTGGCCAGGGCACAAGGTCATGTTGTCCGTAGTTGTCTCTTAAGGCTGAGAGTCATCTCTCGCTGTCTTCGCCTCGCCCTGGCTGTCATTTAGCGTACTGCAAGGAACACTGGGTTTGGAGTTAGACTGCCTGGAGTTTGCATCCTAGCCCTGCCACTTACTACCTTTGTAATCTTGGTCAGCATTCTTCAGGAATTCTAGGCTCTGTTTCCTCATCCGTAAGTTGGACCTAGTCTTACCTACTTTAGGAAAAATAGTACTGTAGAGGGAGGTACTGTGTCTAGTGTGCATCTGGCAGGTAATGACTTTTCTAGGTTTAACGTACAAGTCTGTGTCTCTTTAGCTTGGTAACCTTTGTCAAGTCAGTCAGACCCGGAGTCCCAGTTTTTCACGCATAAACGCAGGCAATAGCTGCCCACCGCACAGCACTTTTTTGAGGCTTAAAAGGCCCCGTGGAACTGCTTGGTGACTATAATGTATTTACATATGTGTGAATCAAAAGAAAGTGAGTATCATTAGGGAGAATGTTTCCTTGGGAAATTATTCTATTATAGGCTAGTATATTGCTGTGGGAACTTGACAGATCTTTCTCAGAATACCGTGTAGCTTTAGGTTATGGATTGATTTAGGAGGCAGCAGGCAGTGGTCCAGGCATTTTCAGCTTTCCCTTTCAATCTCAGCTTCCAAGTAAGACCTCTAACTTGGTTTGTAATTTAAAATTTACTCTCATATTAAAAAAAATATTCATTGTAGAAAATTTAAGCAACTTAAATCTGAAACCTATCATCCTGAAATATAACTGTTTTCTTTTGTCAAATCACACAAGTTACTCATGCTCGTGAAGTAACTTAGTGATGACATGGAATTAAACAAACAAGCCAAAAAAGAATCCTCAGATTCCACCATGTGGGGATACTCACTGTTGATAGTCCTTTGCCTGTTCCTTTTGACAGTGTATACTTTTCTTGCATACTTTCCAAGGAATGCTTTGATGTTTAAGTTGTCACGAAAAGACGACACCTCTAAGTAAACTGATTTATTGCTTTTTTTCTTTATGTTTTTTTTCCTTAAGTGATGATGTGAGTGAAAAAACAGTGTTTAACTTTTGTAATTCTGTGAGAAAATAGCCTTTCCTCCTTAACTTAGAATTCAGAGTTGTGTTTTTTTTCTTTGGAGAGATCTGGAGAGTACGTGATTTATGGAGACAGTTTATTTCTCAAGAATAATTGTACGTTTCAGAACTGTCAGTGGCTAGTGGTGGGTGACACCGAAGTGACGCCGTGGGGTGGTTTCTTCCTTGGGAGGGTGGGCGGAGGGGAGGCCTGTTCTTTCACTTTAGAGAGCTAAAGACGGGTGAATAACATGAATTAGAGAATTATTTAATGGAAAGTAAACGAATATATTCATTTTCAGTAGGTCTTTTTTGTCTACATCAATAGTTGACATAATCTAATTTGGGATTTTTTTTGTTTTGGGATTTAAGATTTTCAGTGTTTTCGATGTTTCTTTTGAGACTAATTTTTTTTGAAGGACTTTATTATTTAGATCAGTTTTAGGTTGACAGCGAAGTTGAGAGGAAAGCACTGATTTCCCACATACCTTGTGCTCCCCACCATTGCAGTAGCCTCCTGCATTACTGACATCACTCACCAGAATGGGGCCTTTCTTTTTTTTAAACCAAGAATAAACGTATGTTGACACGTCGCAGTCACTCAGAGTTCACAGTTTATACTGTGGTTCACTGCAGGTGTTTTATGTTCTATCTGTTTGGACAACTGTGTGATGACATACATCCACCGTTACATCATGTGCAGCGTTTCACTGCCCCCCAAATCCCCTGTGCTCCTGCTTTTCATTCCTCCCTGCTCCCAAGCCCCGGCAGCTGCTGATCTTTTAACTATCTCCATAGTCATGCCTTTTCCAGAGTGTCAAATAGTTGCAAGCATACATACAGCATGTAGCCTTTTCATGTTGACTTCTTTCACTTAGTAATATGCCTATAAGATTCTTCCATGTCTTTCCATGGCTTGATTATTCATTTCTTTGTAGTGCTGAATTAATATTCTGATGTCATGAGCCCGGGTATCCACTCACCTACTGAAGGACATCTCGGTTGCTTCCAGCTGTTAGCAATTACGAATAAAGCTGCTGTAAATATCCATGTACAGGTCTTTGTGTGCATGTAAGTTTTCAGCTCCTTTGGGTAAATACCAAGGATTGTGATTAATGGATTGTATGCTAAGAGTATGTTTAGTTTTGTAATAAACCTCCAAACTGTCTTCCAAAGTGGCTGTGCCATTTTGCATTCCACCAGTTAATGTTCTTTTTGCTCTTCTATATTCTTTAAGGTTCCTTTCAAGCTTTAAAATTCTGTGATTTAAACTTATTTCCTTATCTTTGAAACATGGCTTCAAGCAAACATGGTTTCAGACAAGTAAACATTAAAAAATACTTGCTGTGTATATTATTTTTTGAAGCATATATTTTTATTGAAGAATATTCAAAGAGTATATGAAAGCATAAAGAAGAAAAAGTGCTGATGTATTTTCTTTCCCTTTTTTATATAGTTGTATCATAAAATGATTGTTATGGTATATATGTCTATCCTTTTTAAAATAATGAAATATTTTAAGTATGAAGAAAAGTATAGAGGAATAATCTTAGTATGTATGTCCCACATGTCTTTGACAGATCTTTACATTTTTTTGACATAAGCTTTAGGTCTATTATTTTATTTGTAAGAAATAAACATTACAGATGCCATTCAAGCTTCGAGTTACTCCTGACAATTTTTTCTTTTATTCCCTTTCTTTTTCCCTTCTGGCCCGGAAGTTGTCATTCCTGTGATATATAGATCATATGCAATATTACATACGTTGCATTTGAAACTTTACGTAAGAGGAATCGTGTCCTTCTGTAACTTTCTTCATTTGCTCTCACTGTTTTAGATATTGTCATGTTGGTCCATGTGACTTTTTATTTTTTTTTAATTTTTTTTTTAAAGATTTTATTTATTTGTTTTTAGAGAGAGGGGAAGGGAGGGAGAAAGAGAGGGAGAGAAACAGCAATGTACGGTTGCCTCTCACATGGCCCTCACTGGGGACCCGGCCCGCAACCCAGGCATGTGCCCTGACGGGGAATCGAACTGGGACCCTCTGGTTCCCAGCCCGTGCTCAATCCACTGAGCTACACCAGCCAGGGCCCATGTGACTTTTTAAAAAAGATTGTGTTTATTTAATTTAGAGAGAGGGGAAGGGAGGAAGAAAGAGAGGGAGGGAAACACTGATGTGCCAGAGATACATTGATCTACTGTCTCTCGCACGCTCCCACCTGGGGGCCTGGCTGGCAACCCAGGCATGTGCCCTGACTA